>SJYC01062015.1:0-13217 GCA_006408675.1 Madoqua kirkii
CCCCAAAATAAAGAGGAAGATTCCTCTAGGTAGCTGAAGACAGGGGGGAATGTTGGGACTTAACTGGAGCTGGGACAGGCTCTGGGGGGCAGGATGGGTCTAAAGTTTGGTCTCTGGGAAGACTGGGGCGCTGGGAGCTCCCGCAGGCAGTGTGGCTTGACCAATCAGAAAGAATCCTCATGGGGGGGACCCCCCCCCCCACCAGACCCGAGCCAATCCAGATAGGGATGCGAGGTTTAAAGGTCCTGCACGCACCTACGGTTTAGCCAATCAGCTATGCTGTTGCAAAGACAAAGAACCATCTGTATAAAAGTAGATGTGATTCAGAGCTTGGTGCTCTCGTCAAGACTCCATTGTGCGGGACGAGACGGGAACCCTAGCTCGAGCTAGAAATAAAACCCCTTTATGCTTCTGCATTGCTGTGGATGTCTTATTCTCTCAGTTTTGGGGACTCGGACTTCGGGCATAACAAACCAGGCCTTGAGATACATCACTTATCTAGGACAAGTTCAGAAGCAATCCAGGACAGTCCCCACAAGGCACTGCCACCTCCCCCTAAAAATACACAGGAAGGAGCAGTTCCTTCACAAAGAAATCCCAGGGACCAAGTTCTTCTTAAAATCCAGAAAGGGATTCCCCCAACCAACCATTGTCAAAAGGGGAGGCCCCTATAGTAATTTAAACCATCCTCACTGCTGTCAAACTGAAAGAGAACGGGTATACTTGTCCAGACTAAAGATTTTACTTCTAGAAACCCCAGCACAAGAGAACAGTACATCTATGAGCCAGTGGAAGATCTGAGATACCTAGTCAAAAGACAAGCACCATCAACAGGTCAGTAAAAGGATGTAGTGGGTTGGATCCTATTTGAAGCCTTTGTGGACTTGGGACCACTACTGTTTCCTTGGCTGGTGTGGTTCTTGCCAATTGTCTGGCCCTTGAGTACCTTCTGGCAGAACAAGGTAGAATTTGTGGGATAACGAATATTTCCTGCTGCACTTGGATCAATGTGATGGGACACATAAAGTTTAATATTAAGGAAGTATAAGTACAGGCAGACTTGGCATCTTAGCTTTGGTAGGGGATTTAGCGCCTCCCTTAAATGGTCAACAGCTTAGGAAGACCAAAGTTAACCTGGTTCCTTCTCTTTCTAGGCCCTTCAACAGCTATTATTATCACTCTCCTTTTTAGCCCTTGTTTATTTAACTTTTTGGTTAAGTTTGTGTGCTTAGGCTCCAAAAGTTTGAAACAAGTCTCATGATGGTGCAAGGAATGCAGTCCATGTCAGTGGAGGGTGGCCTAGGTTCCTACAGGTCCTTGAAACAGTCAGCGAGCTAAGGTCTGCAGTCTGTCCAGGAAGCAGTTTCAGAACAAGAGACCTTCAGCTCCTTACCCCTTTAGAATAAAGGCGCAGAGTCTTTGGGGGGGAATGAGAAGGCTGGGACCTGGGATCCTTCGTTGAAGTGCTTCAACGTTTGTACCTGAACACATGTCTCTTCAAGCAACGAAATACCAAGAAACTGCATGGGACTGAAAATAACTGCCTGCATGCACCTTGAGGGTAAATTTTGGAGAAAAGATGCAGAGAGGCCCCAAACCCTGCCTCTTTGAAGCTCTGAATCAAAAGAAGATTGTCCAGAGCAGAAGCAGGGTACTGCACTTGCCCCCTGCACACATCACCACCCAGTGGATGGAAAAAACACCTCAGCCGGAGCCCTGGACACAATTTCCCCTCACACCATGTGAGAAACAAACTGGGCCCCGCCCTTTCAGAGAGTGAGCAAGCAAGGGAAGTTGTGGTTTGTTCTTGCTCCCCCTTCTGCAGCAGGGGCCCTAATAAATCCTTGCCTGAAAAAAAAAGTGAGATTTTTTTTAATGCAAAAGTCCTTTGCCATTTTCTCTTCAATCTTGCTAGATTTACATATATACATATAATGGAACGTTGTATTCCATTATATTCCCTACTCAGGGAATTCCCTACAGGCCTTTCCCTCCTCTAGGAGATCTTCCCTGACAGACCCAGGAGCACTCGCAGGAGGATTCTTTACCAGTGGAATATTACTCAGCCATTAAATGAATGAAATAATGCCATTTGCAACAAGATGGATGGACCTAGAGATTGTTATACTAAGTGATATGAAGTAAGTCAAAGACAAACATTATATGATATCACTTATATGGAGACTCTAAAAAGATGATACAAATGAACTTATTTGGCAAACAGAAACAGACTCAAGACTTGGAAATACAATCTGTAGTCATGTATGGATGTGAGAGTTGGACCATAAATAAACCTGAGCACCGAAGAATTGATGCTTTTGAACTGTGGTGCTGGAGAAGACTCTTGAGAGTCCTTTGGACTGAGAGGAGACCAAACCAGTCCATCCTAAAGGAAATCAGTCCTGAATATTCATTGGAAAGACTAGTGTTGAAGCTGAAACTCCAATACTTTGACCACCTGATGCGAAGAACTGACTCATTTGAAAAGACCCTGATGCTGGGAAAGATTGAAGGCAGGAAGAGAAGGGGAAGACAGAGAATGAGATGGTTGGATGGCATCACCAACTCGATGGACATGAGTTTGAACAAGCTCTGTCAATTGGTGAAGGACAGGGAAGCCTGGCGTGCTGCAGTCCATGGAGTTGCAAAGAGTCAGACATGACTGAGTGACTGAACTGAAAGGAGAAGAATGTAGGGGAGGGAAAAATTAGGAGTTTGGGAATGACATATACACACACCTATATACAAAATATATCATCAGAGAGATCTCTGGTGATCCAGTAGTTAGGTCTTTGTACTCTCACTGTCAGGACTGGGGCTCAGTCCCTGGTTGGAGAACTCAGACCCCACAAGCCATGCAGCGTGGCCATCAATAAACAAATAAGGACTTCCCTGGTGGTCCAGTTGTTAAGAATCTGCCTGCCAATGCAGGGGGAATGGGTTCAATCCCTGATCTGGGAAGATAGTCTTCTCTATAGTTACTCTTCAACTCTTAGCATGAGGTGGCCAAAATATTGGAGTTTCAGCTTCAACATCAGTCCTTCCAATGAACACTCAGGACTGATCTTTAGGATGGACTACTTGGATCTCCTTGCAGTCCAAGGGACTCTCAAGAGTCTTCTCTAACACCACAGTTCAAAAGCATCAATTCTTTGGTGCTTAGCTTTCTTTATAGTCCAACTCTCACATCCATACATGACCACTACAAAAACTATTGCTTTGACTAGATGATCCTTTGTTGGCAAACTAACGTCTCTGCTTTTTAATGTGCTGTCTAGGTTGGTCATAGCTTTTCTTGCAAGGAGTTCAGTTCAGTTCCATCACTCAGTCATGTCCTACTCTTTGTGAACCCATGAAGTGCAGCACGCCAGGCCTCCCTGTCCATCACCAAATCCCAGAGTCTACCCAAACCCATGTCTATTGAGTCAGTGATACCATCCAACCATCTCATCCTCTGTCGTCCCCTTCTCCTCCTGCCCTCAATCTTTCCCAGCATCAGGGTCTTTTCCAATGAGTCAGCTCTTCACATCAGGTGGCCAAAGTATTGGAGTTTCAGCTTCAGCATCAGTCCTTCCAATGAACACCCAGGACTGATCTCCTTTAGGATGGACTGGTTTGAATTCCTTGCAGTCCAGCAGAGTCTCAGGAGTCTTCTCCAACACCATAGTTCAAAAGCATCAATTCTTCGGCACTCAACTTTTTTTATAGTCCAGCTGTCACATCCATACATGACTGCTGGAAAAACCATAGCCTTGACTAGACGGACCTTTGTTGGCAAAGTAATGTCTCTGCTTTTTAATATGCTGTCTAGGTAGGTCATAACTTTTCTTCCAAGGAGTAAGTGTCTTTCAATTTCATGGCGGCAATCACCATCTGCAGTAATTTTGGAGCCCCCAAAATAAAGTCAGCCACTGTTTCTCCATCTATTTGCCATGAAGTGATGGGACTAAATGCCATAATCTTAGTTTTCTGAATGGTGAGCTTTAAGCCAACTTTTTCACTCTCCTTTTTCACTTTCATCAAGAGGCTCTTTAGTTGTTCGCTTTCTGCCATAAGGTTGGTGTCATCTGCATATCTGAGGTTATTGATATTTCTCCCGGCAATCTTGATTCCAACTTGTGCTTCCTCCAGCCCAGCATTTCTCATGATGTACTCTGCATATAAGTGTAAGAGTCTTTTAATTTCATGGCTGCAGTCATGATCTGCAGTGATTTTTGGAGCCCTCCAAAATAAAGACTCTCACTGTTTCCACAGTTTCCCTATCTATTTGCCATGAAGTGATGGGACCAGATGTCATAATGTTAGTTTTTTGAATGTTGAGTTTTAAGCCAGCTTTTTCACTCTCCTCTTTCATGTTCAGCAAGAGGCTCTTTAGTTCCTTCACTTTCTGCCATTAGGATGGTATCATCTGCATATCTGAGGTTATTGATATTTTTCCTGGCAATCTTGATTCCAGCTTGTGTTTCTTCCAGGCCAGCGTTTCTCATGATGTACTCTGCATATATGTTAAATAAGCAGTGTGACAATATACAGCCTCGACGTACTCCTTTTCCTATTTGGAAGCAGTCTGTTGTCCCATGTCCAGTTCTAACGGTTGCTTCCTGACCTGATTATAGATTTCTCAAGGGGCAGGTCAGGTGGTCTGGTATTCCAATCTCTTTCAGAATTTTCCACAGTTTGTTGTGATCCACACAATCAAAGGCTTTGGGATAGTCAATGAAACTGGTTTACTTTTAAAAATTTCTTTATACCTTGTATATAAAATGTACTTATAAAAACTACTGTTATTGAGCACTATTCTAGGTACTCTGCTAAGCACTTATATGCATTATTTAATATAATTGTCTCAAACTTTGACATGGATACTGTCATCCTCCTTTACAGAATGTGTCACTGAGGCTTAGAGAGCTTCAGTGACTTGCTTAAGTTCACAGAGGTTCACAGAGCTATTATTTAAACCAAGGTCAATATGAGTATCTTTTAGAAACTTAGCAAGCTGCTGGTTCTATTCATTTTAGTTTAAATGGACTATAAGAAAAGAACAACATCCATTGACAGATAAGTGAATAAGGAAGATGTGGTATATACACACAATAGAATATTCCTCAGCCATAAGAAAAGGATGAAATCTTGCTGCTTGGAACAGCATGGATGGATGCAGAGGTTATTATGCTAAGTGAAGTCAGAGAAAGGTAATACCCCATGATTTCACTTACATGTGGAATCTAAAAAACTAAATAAATGAATAAACAAAATAGAAACTGACTCACAGATACAGAGAAAAAACTGGAGTTTTCAGATGAGAGAAGAGGGTGAGAGGTTAGGCAAAACACGTGAAGGAGATCAGGGTTATAAGTCAAGTCACAGGGCTATAACATACACAGTAGTCAACAATGGATGTAATGTATAGTCAATAGTATCACTTATACATATAATATTATCATACAGGAATTTTGTATGGTGGCAGATGGTTACTAGATTTATTGGGGTGATAATTTTGCTGTGTACATAAATGTCAAATCTTGTTGTACACTTGAAACTAACATTGTGTATCACCTGGGCTGTGCTTAGTCAATCAGTTGTGTCTGACTCTCTGTGACACCATGGGACCATAGCCTGCTAGTCTCCTCTGTCCATGGGGATTCTCCAGGCAAGAATACTGGGGTAGGTTGCCATGGGAATCTTCCCAAGCCAGGTCTCTTGAATTGCAGGTGGATTCTTTACCGTCTGAGTCACCAGGGAAGCCCGTTTGTCATCTAGACATCAATAAATTTTAAGTGATAACTACATGTCAAGTAAAATTGCTGACAAGCCATTGAACCAAGCTGAAGTTATAATAAATAAAGATCAACCTAAACTCATACTGTCCAAATTATAATTAGAACTATATCTACATACAGATACATAGATGTTTAAAATAGTCCTTTTTGTAGCTAAGTAGCTAAGTTGTTACAGTGCTTCTAAACTTTCCATAGCTACCTGCATTGCAGGTCTGTTTTTGATTATCACAATCAGTTACCAATTGTGAGATATGAAGAAAAACTCAAAATACCTTAGGGGAATGATTTTTTTTTTTAATGGCTCTGTGTAGAATACTTGCATTAATAGGGTGTCAGTCAGCTTCCCTGGTGGCTCAGTGGGAAAGAATCTGCCAGACAATGGCAGGAGATACAAGATCAATGCCTGATCTGGAAAAATTCCACATGCAGCGGAGCAACTAAGCCCATGCACCCCAACTATTGAGCGTCTACTCTAGAACCTGGGAGCCCCAACTGCTGAGCCTATGTGCCCTAACTACCAAAGCCCGCTCAGCCTAGAGGCTGTGCCCCACAACAAGAGAAGCCACTGCAGTGAGAAGCCCACTGTACAACTAGAGAAAAGCCTGCGCTGCAGTGAAGATCCAGCAGAGCCAAGATAAATAAAAGTATTTGAAAAAATATGATGCCAGTACAAACTGGGCCTTTTACTCATTTTGGACTTCAGAGAGATGTGATCTTTTTGGGAAAAAAAAATCACTTGGTGGTCATAATGTCCATTCAAGTTGACTTTATCAATACTTATTATTTTGGGACTTTAGAAAAACCTAAAATAGGAAACAATTTCAAGAAAGCAAGGAACCATTTGTTAAGGAGAAATCCCACAGAAAGTACAGCTCTCATAAAAAAACACCCATCCCACCCAATTAGACACTTTAAGTCAGAAACTTCTCAGTGATGGAGTTGGGATGGAGAGAAGTAGATAAATTCAAAATGTGCTTTGGAAGTAGAATCACAGGACATGCTAGAGGATTACGTGGAAGGCGTGAGGGGGAAAGGGGTCAAGAAGCATATTAAGTTAAAGTGTGCAGGAGAAGCACATGTCTCTGAGGGAGATGTGAGATTAGAATGAAGACTTCTGTTTACAGCAAGTGAGTTTAGGATATTAAGATGCTTGAGATGGAATGATTGCTAATAGCCCCCTTTAGTCAGACTTTAAAGGAAAGTGAAGGGGATCAAGAGGAGGCAAAGAGGGGAGAGAGGTTTACTGGGGATATGAGATGGCTCTGCATTTCAGCTCCTTTCTTCAAGCCTCTTGAGAACTGACTCTAGACAAGTCTTTCTGTTATAAGTCTTTCTTGATATGGCCAATTTGTTCTCAACCTTATGCAGTCTCATAACTTCCTTTTATAATCATTCATGCATTTGCTTAACATATACTTACTGAGCTCTTTCTGTGTGCTAGTCTTTGTGCTAAACTCTAGAAGTTGATCTGTAAGTCATAAGTCATAGCCTCTTAAATCCTGAGAGTTTTTCCTCCTCTCATCTGTGTTATTCAGCTTGAGTTCAAAAGGTAAAATTGAGGTTGAGGCACTGGTCTTAGAACCAGTCATTATCCTAAAAACCATCAACATAGTTTGCTATTGACCATTTGCTACCTATGGTGACTTTTCATATTTTAAGGGTTTATGTATCAGGAGAAAATCTCACTGGCCACTTGTGGCCCGCACTCTGTTCACACAACCTATTCCACAGACTGCTTTATCTGGGCACAGGACACCAGAGACAGGTGTTCTTCCAGACTTTCTTGTTTCTCTAGATCAGCAGTTCTCAAACTTCGATATCAAGGCCCCTTCACACTGAAAATGGCGGATGCCAGACAGCTTCTATTTATGTAGGTTATATCTTTCTATGTTTACCCTATTTAACAGTCAATTTAAGGAAATTTTAATAATTTAAGTTAATAATAACACACTGGGTTTTTCTTTTTTTGGCTCTACCTCGTGGCATGCAGAATCTTAGGTCCCCAGCCAGGGCCCGAATGTATAGCCCCTGCCATGGAAACATGGGGTCCTTACCACTGGACAGCCAGGTCCCTGGATTTAAACAATCTTATAAAACAGTTACTTTCCAGAAAAAGTGGCATGTTTCACATTTTGCAAACATCTTTCTTCTGGATTAATAGGAAATAGGTTGATTCCCCTAACTGGTGTGATGTAAACTGTCAGGTAACCTTTGAAAAACTCCACTGTACATTTGTGAGAGTGTGTATGAACAAAATAATGTCCTATTGTTGTGAAAATGGCTTCATGGGTCTGGTTCCCTGGCCCCCAGTTTCAGAACTGCTGCCCTCCTAATCTGCATATTATATGAACAGTTCATACAACTCAGCAACAGCAAATAACAAAATGGGAAAAACAAGGAGAAGACTAAATGTGCATTTCTCAAAGACACACAGTTGGCCATGAAGTGAAGTTGCTCAGTCCTGTCTGACTCTGCGACCCCATGGACTGAAGCCTACCAGGCTCCTCTGTCCATGGGATTTTCTAGGCAATAGAACTGGAGTGGATTGCTATTTCCTTCTCCAGCGGATCTTCCTGACCTAGGGATCGAACCCGGATCTCCCACATTGTACACAGATGCTTTTACCCTCTGAGCCACCAGGGAAGGTCATAGGCATAGGGAAAGATGCTCAACATCACTCTTTATTAGAGAAATGCAAATCAAAGTCACAGTGAAGTACCAATTCACACCAGGCAGAATCAGTTCAGTTCAGTCACTCAGTTGTGTCTGACTCTTTGCAACCTCATAAATCGCAGCACGCCAGGCCTCCCTGTCCATCACCATTTCCTGGAGTTCACTCAGACTCACGTTCATCGAGTCTGTGATGCCATCCAGCCATCTCACCCTCAGTCGCCCCCTTCTCCTCCTGCCCCCAATCCCTCCCAGCATCAGAGTCTTTTCCAATGAGTCAACTCTTCGCATGAGGTGGCCAAAGTACTGGAGCTTCAGCTTTAGCATCATTCCTTCCAAAGAAATCTCAGGGCTGATCTCCTTTAGAATGGACTAGTTGGATCTCTTTGCAGTCCAAGGACTCTCAAGAGTCTTCTCCAACACCACAGTTCAAAAGCATTAATTCTTCAGCGCTCAGCCTTCTTCACAGTCCAACTGTCACATCCATACATGACCACAGGAAAAACCATAGCCTTGACTAAATGGACCTTAGTCGGCAAAGTAATGTCTCTGCTTTTGAATATACTACCTAGGTTGGTCATAACTTTTCTTCCAAGGAGTAAGCGTCTTTTAATTTCATGGCTGCAGTCATGATCTGCAGTGATTTTGGAGCCCCAAATATAAAGTCTGACACTGTTTCTACTGTTTCCCCATCTATTTCCCATGAAGTGATGGGACTGGATGCCATGATCTTCGTTTCCTGAATGTTGAGCTTTAAGCCAACTTTTTCACTCTCCTCTTTCACTTTCATCAAGAGGCTTTTTAGTTCCTCTTCACTTTCTGCCATAAGAGTGGTGTCATCTGCATATCTGAGGTTATTTATATTTCTCCCGGCAATCTTGATTCCAGCTTGTGTTTCTTCCAGACCAGCGTTTCTCATGATGTACTCTGCATTGAAATTAAATAAGCAGGGTGACAATATACAGCCTTGACGTCCTCCTTTTCCTATTTGAAACCAGTCTGTTGTTCCATGTCCAGTTCTAACTATTGATTCCTGGCCTGCATAGAGATTTCTCAAGAGGCAGGTCAAGTGGTCTGGTATTCCCATCTCTTTCCAAATTTTCCACACAGTCAAGATCCACACAGTCAAAGGCTTTGGCATAGTCAATAAAGCAGAAATAGATGTTTTTCTGGAACTCTCTTGCTTTTTCCATGATCCCGCAGATGTGGGCAATTTGATCTCTGGTTCCTCTGCCTTTTGTAAAAACCAGCTTGAACATCAGGGAGTTCACGGTTCATGTATTGCTGAAGCCTGACTTGGAGAATTTTGAGCGTTACTTTACTAGCATGTGAGATGAGTGCAAATAGCACTCGTTAAAAAGACTACAAATAACAAGTCCTGGAGAGGGTGTGGAGAAATGGGCACCCTCCTACACTATTGGAGGAAACGTAAGTTGCCACTATGGGGAACAGTATGAAGGTTCTTCAGAAACTAAAAAATAGAATTATCATATGATCCAACAATTGCACTCCTGGGCATACATCAGACAAAACTATAATTCAAAAAGGTACATGCACCTTTATGTTCATAACAGCACTGTTTACAATGGCTAACACATGGAAACACCCTAAATGGTCATCGACAGGTGAGTGTAAAAAGAAGGTGTGGTACATACATACTATTCAGCCATTAAAAAAAAAAAGGAATAACGCCATTTGCAGTAACATGGATGCAACTGGAGATTATCGTACTAAGGGAAATAAGTCAGAGAAAGACAAATACTAAATCATAAAACTGATATATGGAATCTAAAATATGCATAAGCGAAACTGTCTACTAAACAGAGACTCCAAACACAAGGAACAGACTTGTGGTTGTCAAGGGACTGGTGGAGAGGGAGGGATGGACTGTGAGTTTGGGGTTGCTACATGCAAACTATTACATTTAGGATGGATAAAAAGCAAGATCCACTGTATATCACAGGGAACTATATCCAATTTCCTGAAATAAACCACAGTGGAAAGAATATTAAAAAGTGTGTATATATATATATATATATATATATAAATCATTTTGCTGTACAGCAGAAATTCCCATAACAGTAAGTCAATTATACTTCAATTTAAAAAAAGGACTTCTGCCGTAGCCTGTTCTGTGTAGGGCAAGGTGCAGGGTGGATATTGAGAGTTATCTGGGGATACTAACGTGGCTGTGGTGGCTGGTCTAGGCCTTCTGTTTAAAGAAAATATAGACTCATCTCTTACTTAGTTCACATTTGTTTGGTTGAGTCTAGAGTCATGGCAATATCATGTCTTTATTATTTTATATGGCATATATTGGGTGTCTTGGCGATGCTGAGTTCTTTGACACTGTTTTGGCTGCTTTAACTCTGAGCTGTTTCATTGTTGTTTTCATCCTTAGTACTATGGAGTCACTGAAGGGTACTAGGAGTTCTCCCTTACCTAGACAGTTGGTTCATGGTTCTGGAATAAGTGCTGCAAAATCTTCCATGAAACTCATATGCCCAGAACCCTTAGATGTATTGCAGCATGACAGAATTAGGGCCAGAGCCAGTCACCTATTAGAGACATATAGTTATTTCAAAGAGCCTTGTGTTCTTTTCTTCAACTCTAAAGCTAGTTATTGAGGCAAAGTTTATATGAAAGTGAAAGTTACTCAGTCGTATTGGACTCTTTGCAACCCTATGGACTGTAGCCTGCCAGGCTCCTCTGTCCATGAAATTCTCCAGGCAAGAATACTGGAGTGAGTTGTCCTTCCTTTTTTCAGAGGATCTTCCCAACCCAGGGATTGAACCCAGGTTTCCTGTTTTGCAGGTGGATTCTTTACTGTCTGAGCCAGTAGGGAAGCCCAGAAGACTACATACTGAGCTACTCAGAAGTGAGATTTTGTTTGCATGAGCAAGCTAGGGAATCTGTTGTTTATTCTTGGTCCCCACTGCTATCTCTTTGTCCCCAATAAAGCCTTGCCTGAATTTCTAGTCAGTTTTGCAGGTGGATTCTTTACTGTCTGAGCCAGTAGGGAAGCCCAGAAGACTACATACTGAGCTACTCAGAAGTGAGATTTTGTTTGCATGAGCAAGCTAGGGAATCTGTTGTTTATTCTTGGTCCCCACTGCTATCTCTTTGTCCCCAATAAAGCCTTGCCTGAATTTCTAGTCTTAGCCTCTGGTCAATTTCTATTGATTAAGGAAGGCAAGAACTCTGCCTGGTAATATATTTTGTGGTGCCCAATGTGGGGCTTGTCCCCTTCTGGGGAGAGGTTCTGGGACCTCCAGGACCACCAATCACACCTTCCCTGTGAGTGACAAGTGGCCATCTGATCCTCTTGTTTCAGCCTCACCAGTTAAGTCTGCTTCCAGGCCCCTGGGGTCTCAGTCCTCTCACTCAGGCACTGCTTCCCTTTCCCCTTTCCCTCTCCTAAAATCTGTTTCTCTCTGTCCTCTCTTACTTCTATCCTACCCTTGCATGAGTGTGGACAATGGGCCGCTACAGCATCACTCCTCTCAGCTTGTGAGACCTGCCTCCTCTGGCCGGCAAAGTCTCACCTTGATGGGTGATGAGCAGAGGTGGGATAGGCTCACCTCATATGGTCCAAACCTAGTTCCAGCAGGATCTGCCTGATGGGAGATTAATGACAATGATACAGGTTCAAACCTCATATTGTGCAGTGGCTGGCAGTACAATTGTTCCACTATTCTCCCCTTTATTTTCCTGTTTCCAAGAAAAGTCTAGTTGGGAACAGGCTAGGATTTCTATGTACTGATGTACTGTGTGGCTGCAGGCCCACACAGGAGGGACAACTGTCTGGCTTCTAGGCTTGATCACCCTGGTGAGCAGCGGACAGGATGCGCCCTCCTTCACAGCCCTTTCTGGAAGAGTGCAGGTTGGTGCCGGACAGACACCCTCAGGGGCTGTGTGGCAATGGCAGCTCCTCTCCCATGTTCAGTGCTTTCTGCCCCTCCTCCCTTTACCCCTCCTTTGGTCCTCACCCCTATGCTCCAGTCCTCTTTGTCCTGAAAACTTCTTGTTTGTGTCTTTAAGCTTTGTCATTGGTGTCTTTGTGATGTAGTTTTGTCTGTCCAGCTGCTCCTGCAAGTCTCTGTTGACATGTGGGCACGGCACAGCACTGAAGCCTTGAAATACAAACAGCCCATATTTCCTGAGGCTCCTTCTTTAGATTACTTAGTGGGACTTTAAAAAACAGAGGAAAGGACAGGAGCTTGTACTTTCTCCTCCTCTGTACTTCAATCTAACTATTCTGCCTGGGCTCTCAGGAAATATTAATACCTCATTTATTTGATCTCCTAGATTGAGGAGGGGGGGGCGGGAAGCACCATTATAAATTTAAGAAGGAAAACTATGAACTCACTGGTTCTGTAGAAATTAACTTATCTAGCTTAAACCTGTGGCTTTAATATAGACCTTTCAGAGTTATTAATATTAAGGATAATTCTTTCACTATAACCTGATGATTATAAGTAAATGTAACTTAGATAAGAAGTATTTGATAATCTATAGGAATAATTATGTTTTGGAATCATCTGTCTAAAATAGTTTCTCCCAGTTTTGATAAATTTGAAACTAAATTATGTCTCAGAGAACTCAAACAGAGCCTCTATATCAACCTAGAAGAGTAGTGAAAGGTTGTTGAATTATGATGCCGGGATTCTTGGCTCCCGGAGGAAAATTCAATTTGGGGCCAAAGATTAGGCTTGATCGCTCAGAGCTTTTGTGTAATAAAGTCTTATTAAAGTATAAAGGAGATAG
>SJYC01062016.1:0-35592 GCA_006408675.1 Madoqua kirkii
GCAGGGTGACAATATTATTCTATTCTCATGCTTGGAGAAATTCCCTGGGGTATAGAATTCTAGGTTTACATCTTTTAGCATTTTATGGATATTTTCAGTCTTTCTGCCTTTATTGTTGCTGAGAGCATTATGGCTATCAATGCAATAATTGTTTCTCTGTAGGTAGTCTGTGCTTTTTCTCTGGTTGTTTTTAAATTTTTTCCTTTGTCTTTAGAATTGTGTAGTTTCGCTACAATGCATCTACACAGGAATTTTTTCCTTTATTCTACTCAAGGCCTGTGTGTTTTCAGTCTGTAAACTCATATTTTCATTCATACTGCCCTCTTCATCTGTCTCCTCCTTAAATACACTTTCTTCCCACTGCTTCTTTTCTCTTTCTGGAATTCCCGTTGGAGTTTTCTGGTTGTCTTCTGCTCTCCATTTGTCTTAACTGCTCTTTGATACTCGGCATCTCTGTGTCTCTGTTCTTCATTTTAAACCATTTCCTTAGAAATGTCATCCAATTCACTATTTCCCTTTTTAGTTGTATTATTTTTATAAGTTTTATTTAGTTCTTTTCATATTTGTCTTCTCTCTTTGCTTTTGGTTTCTAGTCTTTCTTTTACCTCTTAAATATCAATACATTAATTTATTTTACAGTCTTTTAAGATTGCTCTAATAGTTCAAATTGTTACAAAGTGTTAATCCTCCTAGTGTTTGTACCTACCAACGTTCCCTCATAAATGTCACTCCGGTAGTTAGCAGTTTTTTCCTACTGGGATTCGTCTTCAGTTGGGAATTTTTGTTTCTGCCGGGAGTCTTCAGTATTCTGTGTTTTTGAACTGTTGGTACAAGCAGTCTTCCATTTGTTTCTGCTGGTTACCCTAAAGTGTTCTTTGGTCCAGAATCACATCATAGTTATTTTTCAACCTAAAGGATCCTACACAAAGATAGTAATATATATATTTGGATTCCATGTCTGTGTCTGACACAGGCCTTTCAGTTTTCCAATAGAGCTCTTTTTTTTCCCCACTCAGCTTTAGGCCAAAACGAACTTTCCTGTCACCGATTTGCCATCCTTTCTGATGTTCCATATACACATCAAGGCATTTTCAGTTACAGTATTGCCGTTCACAACAAAGGACTGAACTTGCTATTTGTCTTAATGAAACATTATCAGTCCTAACTGCCGATCAGGATACTCTGAGGCATCCGATCACAAGGCTGTCACGTTTGCTGAGAGTTGTCTCTTCTGATGACTTAGAATTTCCCTGTCCATTAAAAAATATCAGCTATTTATTCCTGTATGTGCGCAGGTGCGTCCTTAGGTTTTATTTCATTTTGTTTAGCACCTCCATCTATTTTTAACAAGAGAGGTTTCCATACTAAGTCAGTCTGCTTTACTGACAGAAATTTTTAAAGATTGAGAAACTAAAGTTACCAAGAACATTCTGTTTTGTGAATTTTTTAATATTTCTCCCAAAGGGTAGGACAACTTGTATACACAAACAGTCTCAACCATGTACTTCGTGACTGCTGAGACCTATAGATTCACCTCTAAATCCTGGTCTCATCGTAAAAAAAAAAAAAAAAAAAAAGCTTAAATAGACTCTTTGTAATGTGTTAGAAAGATCATTTATATTATAATAATACAAGTATTGTCATACATTATAATAGCTATTCACCTTTGGAAGATGTTTGAAACAAAAGTCTAAGGTCATTGGAAGTAAAATAAGTAAACCAGCAAGGAGTGCTTCCAACATGTCATTGTTTGGGGGAGAATAAATAGTTTTGGTTGACTATCATTTATAAACAAGAAACAGACAAGATCTCCTGCTTTCATTAACAAAGTATCTATCTCATTAAAACAAAAGTAATGAATGCTTTTTAAAAAAAAAAAAAAAGAATCTGATTTCCACAATGATTTTGTGGGAAACTTCATCAGAATGTCACGTTTAAGGTATTACATTTTTGAAGGCTGATGAGTGAGGGATTAGAACACTTCAGTACCATTTAGCCTAGAGTATGAAGTGGGGGATGGTAGAAAAGAGAGGCTGGGATTTGGAGAATAACCTTGAATTCCATGTGAAAACTCCACCTTTTATCCTGGAGGTGGCGGAGAGCCATTGAAAAATTTTAGTGAGGGTAGTTATGTGGTTGAATTTCATTTTAGGTAGATGATAAATGTGAGAAGTCTGATCTAAGAATAAGGAGTCCAGTTAAGAGGCTATTGTAACATTTTAGGCAAGAATGTTCCCAGCCCAGATAAAGGGCTATAGCAGTGAAGATAAAGGTGGAGAGAACAGAACTGATAAATATTTAAGAAGCAGAACTATCAGAACTTGAAGACTGATTAGATATAATCAAGAATGTGAGGGGAAAAAAGAATTCTCAAGCAACCCACAGACTTTTGGCTACAGTGATGTAATGGGTAGTGGTGTGATTAACCAATATTTGAAAATAGAAAAAGAAGCAGATGTGGGGAGACGAATGACCGTTAAGTACTTAGTAGACTCACTAGCTTTTCCTTAGTGCATAAGGAGAAGGCAGGGCTAGACATTATGCGTTGTGCATCATTAATACATTAACCATTAACATGTTAAAACAACAAAGAAACTGAGCGTATCTGAAAGGAGCATGCAGAGTAGAAATGACCTGAGAGCTAGATCCTGGAAAACATCAGTGTTTGAGATCAAATGGACGATGAGATGAAAGGGAACTGTCAAGGGTATGGAAAGAAAGTCCTAGAGGCCAAAAATGTAAAATTTCAGACTATGTGTGTGGGGGGGTACCCGTACTTCTAATGCAAGTCCCATTTAGGAACTTCTAACATACATCTACTCACTATCCTCACTCTTTCTAAGAACTCCTGATAGACAGCAGACTCTTTGTCTGGAAATGCAAATATTAAAAGTGAACAACTAAAACCATGAAACTCTTGGGAATTAGAAAAGAATGAGAGTTTCATTCTGCAACTCACTTTCTTATCACCCAGCAGGAAACTATCATTATTATTCATAGTTATTGTTAACAGAATTAAAAAGCTGCACTTGAAGGGAAAGACATCCTTTTATCCCTACAGTGACTAACTGAACATTCTTGCTATTACACAAATTGAAAACCAGTGAGCAAATTTTAATTAAAAATATTTATAGCAAGTAGAAGGGCTTCTCAGACAACTCAGTGGGTAAAGAATCCACCTGCAATGCAGGAGACGTAAGAGACGGGGTTCCATCCCCGGGTGGGGAAAATCCTCAGAGGAGGAAATGGCAACTCACTCCAATATTCGTACATGGAGAATCCCATGGACAAAAGAGCCTGGTGGGATACAGTCCATAGCAGTTGCAAAGGGTTGGACACGATTGCATACCAAATGGAAAACCAGCTGCTAGTTCCTCTTACCACTCGTGAAGAGTGTTTTACAGCTGGCCATAATTCTCTTACTTCAATCAGCTTAACCAATAATAACTATTAATTAGGCAAAGGACATTTCATTATCATCCATGCAGTGGTAAAGAACCCTTTAACTGAATAGTTTTCAAAAGAACAACACTTTGAGGAATCATTGTCTTAAGGACTTTTGTTTCTTTGAAAGTAAAAATCTCTCAGTGTTGTCTGATTCTTTGTGACCCCATGGAAATTCCCCTTACAGTCCATGGAATTCTCTAGGCCAGAATACTGGAGCCGGTAGCCTTTCCCTTCTCCAGGGGATCTTCCCAACCCAGGGGTTGAACCCAGGTCTCCCACATTGCAGGCGGATTCTTCACCAGCTGAGCCACCAGGGAAGCTTTAAATAGGTAAAAAGTTCCTTTGACCTCAAAAATGTCCCCGGTTGTCCTAAGGCTCAGATATTTCTACAGATTTCCTCATTGATTCATTTAAAACAGTAAGAAATCTTAAACCACATTAAACAAAAGCATAGCAGGAAGGGGGATCGGGAGGAGATGAAGTATGTATGAAGTGAAGCGTTAGTCGCCCAGTCGTGTCCGACTCTTTGCGATTCCACAGACTGTAGCCCACCAGGCTCCTCTGTCCACGGAATTCTCCAGGCCAGAATACTGGAGTGGGATGCCATTCCCTTCTCCAGGGGATCTTCCCGACTCTGGGATCAAACCTGGGTCTCCTGCCCTGCAGGCAGTTTATCTACCATCTGAGTCACCAGGGAAGAATGTATACAAGAATGAATTTGATGCAATATTGGTGGTGTTTCTTAGGACCACGTTCCTGGAGATATTAGCAATCTTGTTCATGAATACAAAACACCACTGAGTCAAGGCCTAATCACAGATTCTCGCTTATTCACTTATTTGTTTTGTTTGTGAAGTTGCCAGGGTTTCTCTGCCTTGTAAGACATTCTATTCTAGTTAGTGGGAAACAGAAAAGACAGACAAGAATTCGATGAAATGGACAGAAACTGCTTAAGCCAATGACACACATTATGAAAAGGAGTTTAGCAGATCTAAGACATAAGAGAGGAAACTGATGACTCAGTAGCAGGGACCTATAGTGGGGCTGCTGCTCAGAGCTTGCTGGGCGAGGGCACCACTCCCTAGTACTGGCACAGATCTGGTTAGTATGACTTAATAATGGGAAGAAAAAATGTTTGTTTCAAGAAAAATACACATAAAAAGCAGATCCTAACAGAGCTCATGGTCCTGCTGTCAGGGGAGACAAGAAGAAAAAGCTGAACTGAAACTGTTCTCATAAATAGATCAAAGGTACCCGTAAATGGGACACACAGGTGATTTTCAATGTGTTGAGGATCCCTTTGATATACTAGTTCTGAAAATATGCCCAGCTTCCACTGATTAGAAACCATTATTTATGGAATGCAACTAGATACCAGAGGTCAACTTAATCCCTTGTTGTATTTTCCAAATGTCTTACAAATTAAACTTCTTTTCTTCCTTGAAGCACTGAATTCTAAAAAGAACATCACCCAAAATGAATAAGCCATTTTTTTTTCTGACTTACATGTTCCTTTTAGTTAAAACAGAAGATAATGAAGGATGTTTTAAGATAGCTTTCTTTCCCTGCATATTTAAGTATGATGCTTCTTATGTATGAACAACCTCCTTTTACCCTAAAGGAGGTAGACTGAAGATGTGGAAGAGGATGGACGGAGCAAGCCAGAAACCGAGAGCGGAGCCCCCTGAGCCAGAAGCACAGACTTCTTACAGATGCTTTTTGGCTTTTTCACAGAGACCCTGCTCAAGCTTTGAGGTGGTCAGTTGCAAAAAATCTGATTAAATTTGTAGCCAAGAGTCTTTCTTTTTGCCAGTTTTTATTTTAAGGGAGGGGAAAGAGACTTGCTTCCTTTTCTATTTACCAGGAAAATGAAGGACTCTATATGACTTTAAAGGATTCTTCCTGTTCTCTGATTTTCTTCTAAAACACTGAGCACTCCCTCTCGACTGCCTGTTCCAAATTTACATGGCAGGCACAGAAATAACCAATCAGTCACTAAGCCAAATGTGTTTCTAAATGGGCCAGAGACTGCATTTTAAAATAGACGAAAATTGGAAGGAAATAGGAGTGAAGTCAATGCAATTTATAAGGAAGGGCTTCTGATTTTTTTTTTTAAGATGAAAGTGGTAAAAAAAAAAAAATTAAGGAGAATGAGACAGAGGGAGAACTTATAACAATGGGATGCAATGGACTACCATGGGATGTGACAGTGGAATAATGAGAGTTATTTCATTTATATCCTAAGAGTAACTGACTTGTCTGAAGCAATCTGACTATTTTGGGTGTCAAGCCAAAAATACAAATTTGGGAGAGCTCTGAGAGGGCAACTTAACAAGCAGATTTCTTGTTAAGAATTCATTTTTTTTCTATTACATTTTTGCTGGCCCTCCCCATTGAGACTATACCAGCTGCTGTGTAATCCTCATGTTGATAAAAGAAGATGCTCATGATTTGCTGATCCAATCAGGACAGAACAATAAAAGTCTGTAAGTGCAAGTGGTTATCCCTGCTCTAATTCCATAAACCCCTGGGGGATTATCAATTAAAGATGCCCTCTCAATCTGCTATGGAAAAAATGTATGTGCTGGAAGTCAGTTGAATTTGATTATATCAAATGCCCTGTTTCTTACACTCTCTTTCACAAACTGATTTTCAATCTTGGATAAACTTTTATAAATGTGACACACATCTCAATTCATGAAGCAAGCTGTGTAAGCAAACCGTGGCATATGTAGCTGTGAGAGATATGACTGAATTATAACGGGGCTGTACATCTCCTGTTAGCACGTTAGTGTTACACGACCTGAAAGATCTGGTTTGTTTCTTTCCCTGTCTCTTTATATGTTTATTTTCCTTTAAACTAACTTGGACCTGTGCGACTTGTATCTACTTAGCTGTGTTACATTCATTCTTTATCTCCATTATTTCAGAAAATATAAGCCATACTTTAAAAAGAGTACCCTAGCACTTCAAGGATTGTTTTAAAGGTTTAGTAGAGAGAAAGAGGAGGAAAAAAAAAAAGAGAGAGAGAGAGAAAGAGGAGGGACAAAGTATTCAGTTAGAAAAAAATTGCAAATAATTCCTGCTTTCCTTTGTTACTTCTGACTTTTTATTCTGGCTCTCTTCGGATTGTGGATGAGAAGACTGGTGACAAGGGGGGAAAACCCCAGTAGTCTAAATTAAACAGTACCTGTGGGGCCTGAAAAGTCAGCTAGACAGAAAGTCAACTGAATAGCTGTAACATTACAAATTGATTTATTAGTCTTGGTCTTAGATCTGTTTTTCATGTAATTTATTCTTCCTGAACCTTATATAAGCAGAGAATATCTTTCACTACTGGGAAAAATTGATGATTGATGTTCTTTCATGACATATTTAGTGATTTTTATGTTATTTTAATCTATTTAATAACAAGAAGTTCATTGTTTTATATTAAATAAAATCTAAAATTTCTGGAATATTGAATTTCCAAACTGCAATTTGCCTCTCAAATCTATAAAAAGGTAAAGGAAAGAAAAAGATAGTTAGGGAGGAAAAAACAAGCTGAGTGTCACTTACAGATCTCAGCATTTACTAAGTGCCATTGTTTGCCTGGTATAGCACTAAGCTCTGGGTGATGAGCAGAGAGTTACAGAAAATCGAACTATCAAGAAGTTGACTCTCTAGGTGATGAGATAAATGTATTCATATTGATAGGCCAAAACATCCAGGCACTAATGAGAGATGTTGTTATTAAGGACTTTAAGAATTGAAAGGTTGGGGAAATCAAGAGTTAATCTTGGTAGTATGAGAAGATCACCAAGAAGTATGGAAAAAAGAAATGAATGATTGTGACTGAAAGACGCTCATTATCTTCCTCTATGCAAAAGTGGAAAGGATGACATTTGGGTGAAGGGAAGTTAAAAGCAAGAGCAGGGCTGGCAGATAACTTATGAGAGCTGTGTATAGCTCAGGGGACTCTCCTCAGTGCTCTGTGGCGACCTAAAGTGGGAGGAAATCCAAACAAAGAGGGGATACATGTAGACACACAGCTCATCCACTTTGCTGTACAGGAGAAACTTACAACGCTGTTAAGCAGTTCCGTCCATGGGATTTTCCAGGCAAGAGTCCCGGAGTGCGTTGCTATTGCCTTCTCCGGTTAAGTAATTATACGTTGCTATTGCCTTCTCCGGTTAGGCAATCGTACACCAATAAAATTAACTTTTTAAAAAAGAATATGACTGAGTCAAAAAGTTATAAGGATTGGCTGGAGTAGAGGCTTGGGCTAGATCCCCAGAGTAGGTAAGAAAAAAGAGAGTAAAGAGGGATTTTGGAAGACTCTGAAGGTCAGGTAAAGAAAGGGAACCGGGAGAATAGAGTCTGAAACTTGTTTTTGTAGGTGGTGGGCAGTTGCCAAGGTGAAAAAAGTCTTCTGGAGACATTAGATTATTAAATTGGGAGACATGTTGTTTTATTCAGACAAAATTAAGTGAGTTACTCCAAAGAAATTTGGTCTTCTGATTTTCCTCCCTTGCATATGACTGAGTCAAAAAGTTATAAGGATTGGCTGGAGTAGAGGCTTGGGCTAGATCCCCAGAGTAGGTAAGAAAAAAGAGAGTAAAGAGGGATTTTGGAAGACTCTGAAGGTCAGGTAAAGAAAGGGAACCGGGAGAATAGAGTCTGAAACTTGTTTTTGTAGGTGGTGGGCAGTTGCCAAGGTGAAAAAAGTCTTCTGGAGACATTAGATTATTAAATTGGGAGACATGCTGTTTTATTCAGACAAAATTAAGTGAGTTACTCCAAAGAAATTTGGTCTTCTGATTTTCCTCCCTTGCATATACTGAGTCTCTTTTAATACTCGGTTGACCTAAATTCATTTAATCAATAAACATTAATTAGATTCCACGGTAAATTAACATGTGTTGAAGAATCTACTGTATGTCAGGATCCTTCACACAGTCCTCCCAACACCCTGTGGCATGTTAGCAGTTCACACCCATGTTGCGCTGGCTTTACAGATGCTAAACTGATTGCTGCCCAAGGCCTCAAACACTTACGGGGTGAGCAGTGCTTGGCCCCAAGTCTTCCAGACGAAAATCTCATTCTCCTTCCTCTATTACACTCCATTTCTAGCCTGTGCCAGGCACTGAGCTGGGTAATTTTTCATTTTCAAAAACAAAGCAGCATCGACACAGTTACTTATTAATATTTTTATTTAGAAACTTCTCTATGGACATGGAGACAAATAGCAGTGACTGATATCTGCCTGCAGTGTAGGAGACCTAGGTTCGGTCCCTGGGTCAGGAAGATCCCCTGAAGACCCACTCCAGTATTCTTGCCTGGAGAATTCACAGAGGAGCCTGACAGGCCACAGTCCATGGGGTCGCAAAGAGTGAGACCCGACTAAGCAATTGCCACTTTCCTTTACATCTATTTTTCGATTATTGGCAGTATTTAAAAATCAGATCTTAAAATCCCTAAAAATTTAACAGTTGACTTTGCAAGCCAGTACAAGCTGGCTTCAGCACACCACTGGGAGACCAGGAAAAAGAAAACAGGCATCAAAACACCCAAGAATATTTAGATAAAGACAAAAACTCCATGACTCTATGTGAGTCATGTGTATGGTGGGTCAACGAGACATCCATTAGTACTTACTGGGAACTTACTAAATAGCAGGCAGCTCTTTATGTATCATTTCTTCTTTATTCTTCACAACCATCTTATAAAGTTGTGTTTCTATCATTACTTTTTGACAGATGGGAAACAGGCATGGAGAAGGTTTTGACTCAAACGCCCCTGCTCTTAAAACTGTATGCCTGATGCCCCAGTGAAAAATCTCCCACCCTTCAAAGGTTTTCAACGAGGCTTTCAACCCTGAAAGCCACTCAGAGCTCTGACTTAAAAGGGCAGTGGATTTGCTCCTCCATCAGGAAAGTCTCAGTAAGCAAACATCATGTGCAGGATTGGTGGCTCAGCCAGTAAAGAATGTGTCTGCAATGCAGGAGACCTGGGTGTGATCCCCAGGTCAGGAAGATCCCCTGGAGAAGGGCATGGCAACCCACTCCAGTATTGTTGCCTGGAAAATCTCACGGACAGAGGAGCCTGGTGAACTACAGTCCATAGGGTCCCAAAGAGTAGGACAGACTTAGCGACTAAATCAGTTACACTCGGTGCAGTAAGCTGATTACAAAGCTGGAACAAAGTTTGCTCTGACCCTCTTCCACCTAAATTCTAGGGGTGGCACACACTGCTCATATCACTACATTGCTTACTTTCTGCATGCTTCTATTCCCCTGAGATTTTCTTTCTTTTTTAATTTTTGCCCGGGCCCAGCAGCATGTGGGATCCTAGTTCCCCAACCCATTATAGAACCCAAGCCCCTTGCATTGAAAGTGTGGAGTCTGAACCACTGGATTCCCAGGGAATCCCCATGTGGGATTTTCAATTTACAACAATTAAATACATCTTAGTAAGGCTAGATGCTTTTACTTTTTCCCATTTCCTAGATTGCCAACCATATTCTGGGAACAGAGTTCTTGTCTTCCTGTCAGGGTGATTAATTAGATTTAATTTCATGCTGTCTTCTCTGCCGTCCTGTCCTGGCCCCTGGTGACTAATACCTCATCTACAAAGTCCAAACAAATGGTCACAGTATCTACTTTTTATTTTTGGAAGTTTTCCCCCAGCCAAAACGCATGGAACCTCTTCACAGGCAGCAGTTTAGACATTCCTGGCCAGGATCCCTGCTCTTAACAGCCGCCCTCGATATGGCTAGATGGCTAGTTGACTGATACCCTCGGTGGCATCATGCCAGCTCAAGAGCTGTCAGGCTCTCTGAATCAAGCAGCAGCACAGGCAGGTGATAAATATGGATGGGCAGCCTCCAAAACAGCTCCGCGGGGCGCCGTATCTTCTTCAGGAAGTCCCTCTGTGCCAGCGCGGAAGCATTAACACCACAAGTCTTTCTCTACCCTTGGCGTCTATGGACACCTCGAGTGTGATAAGGAGGAAGATGAGAGTGCAAGCCTTTGTGGGGGAAGCGAGCAAATCCGAGACGGGTGAGCGGCAGCAGGGGCCAGGAGCTGCTTTTTCAGTGCGCGGCGCGAGCCTGACAAGGGGCGGCCGTCTCAAGGTGGACTGGCAGCCTGCAGGAAGGGCTCGGGAGGCAGCGGGTCGCACCCGGGTTCCAGCCGCGCCGCAGGCCCCGACCCGACTCGGCCAGGAGGGCCCGGGAGGCGGCCCCGCCACGCGGCCCCCAGGGGGAGCCTCGGGACCGGAAGTGGCCCGCCCGAGCCGAGTCCTGTTGTCAGCCCAGATCACTGGCCTCTCGCGGGGGCGAGGAAATACGGCTGCTCAGACAATTCCAGACATTCGGACGAGCTTGGCATAGCTTTAATGCATTCATGGGGAGATGAAGATGTCTAGCAGCCTAAATATGCGTGTGAGTTTGGGAGAACTCGGGATTCGAGATCTATGGGACTGAAACTCTGCCCTGGAGCTTATTTAAGGCTCAAGAAGGTTAACAACTGGTCCAGGATTTTTTACAGATAATCCTCAACTTCCTCATCTGAAAACTGAGAATGACATTAAAATACACCCTGCCACGCTGCTGTGAGGCTCAAATGAGATGACTCACGCAAAGCACTTTTTGAGTGGCAAAGTCCATACGAATGTGCCTCTGGGTGAAGTTTTGGGAGCAGTTGTAGATGAGTTACAACACCGATCTCCATTATCAGTTGTTTTTAGAAATCTTATAAACACACTTTGACCGTGACTCCAGTATTAGTAGTATAATTGTTTCTAAACTGGTAGCATTTGAAAAGCCATCTGGGGACCCTATGTCTTCAGACTAACAAGGAAGTCATTGTGCTTTCTAAAAAGTTACTGAGTTACCTTCAGAACCTATATCCAACTCTAAAAGTCAGTCTCAGCAATGACTGCTCATTTATGACCCCATATAGTGTTTGCTCTATTTACCTAATATGCTAGGGCTCAAGTTCATCCTAAGGAAGATATTTACATTATGCTTCATAGAAACAGTGTCATATAACTTTAGAATTTGAACCTTCTAGGTTAGGCAGGGTCTGTGCTTGTAGACCTTCCTTGTTTGTCAAGAAGTTGAGGGCCAGAGAGATAGAGTTCTGATACAAAATCTGGTTCTATCTCAAAGTGATTTCTTATTCTAGGGAGAAATTTTCCCCTATTCTTCCCCATTGTTTAGGTTTGTTCTTACTGAAGTCCTTCAATCATTGAGTCAGTGACATAGTTTCAAAAAATAATTTGAACAATAGGAGCACTATTGGAATATATTATAAACACCATCCCTCAGAGTAGCCATATCGAATTACTAACATTCCACAAGTAGGTACTGATACATTCATTTAAAAATCAGTCTGTTGGATTTTAAAAATCTCTTTAGTGTATTTAGTGAGACTTGTTTAATTTAAACACAGATTAACCTTGTGACAGTGGCTTAGAAGGTAAGGTGTCTGTCTGCAACGTGGGAGACCCGGGTTCGATTCCTGGATTGGGAAGATCCCCTGGAGAAGGAAATGGCAATCCACTCCAGCACTCTTGCCTGGAAAATCCCATGGACAGAGGAGCCTGATAGGCTACAGTCCATGGCATCACAAAGGGTCAGACACGACTGAGCAACTTCACTTTCACTTTCACTTTACTTAGTCTATGAATTATGTATTTCTAAATCTCTCATTTTTACTCATGTTTAAGGGTCTCAAAGTATTCATTGATGTTTAGGCAATTCAGTATCAAATCATGGGAAAACACAATAAATCCAGATTGGTTTTTTAGAAAACAAAAATAATACAGTGTTTTTTTAAAAAATGCAGCTGTATGTATATGGCATTCTGAGTGTGAGATTATTTTCAAAATTTGAACTTATTTTCCAATGTTGAAAATTCACTCTAGATTGAGAATTTCTATTTCTTCTTGACATGTCAACATGGATTCCTACCAACTCAATGCTACCTCCTCGGGGAAGCCCTCATTCTCTCCTCCAGCCGCTATAAATGGATTCTTTCTGTGTGTTCTGATAGCGTTTCCAGTTTGTGGCTGTTTTAACATTGGCGTGTTGCCCTCATTGTTCTGTGTCAAACTCCAGTTTACTGGGAGCTTATGAAGAGCAGGTATCCTTATCCGTTCCTCTCTAGTGGGAGACCCGGGTTCGATTCCTGGATTGGGAAGATCCCCTGGAGAAGGAAATGGCAATCCACTCCAGCACTCTTGCCTGGAAAATCCCATGGACAGAGGAGCCTGATAGGCTACAGTCCATGGCATCACAAAGGGTCAGACACGACTGAGCAACTTCACTTTCACTTTCACTTTACTTAGTCTATGAATTATGTATTTCTAAATCTCTCATTTTTACTCATGTTTAAGGGTCTCAAAGTATTCATTGATGTTTAGGCAATTCAGTATCAAATCATGGGAAAACACAATAAATCCAGATTGGTTTTTTAGAAAACAAAAATAATACAGTGTTTTTTTAAAAAATGCAGCTGTATGTATATGGCATTCTGAGTGTGAGATTATTTTCAAAATTTGAACTTATTTTCCAATGTTGAAAATTCACTCTAGATTGAGAATTTCTATTTCTTCTTGACATGTCAACATGGATTCCTACCAACTCAATGCTACCTCCTCGGGGAAGCCCTCATTCTCTCCTCCAGCCGCTATAAATGGATTCTTTCTGTGTGTTCTGATAGCGTTTCCAGTTTGTGGCTGTTTTAACATTGGCGTGTTGCCCTCATTGTTCTGTGTCAAACTCCAGTTTACTGGGAGCTTATGAAGAGCAGGTATCCTTATCCGTTCCTCTCTCCCAACACCTAGCATGATGCCTGGTACATAACAAAGTGTAGAGTTCAATAAATTTTTGATGAATTAATGAATACAGCAGATTTAAACTATAAGACAGTGTAAATAAACAAAAAGAGTTTACATTCTGTGAACACAGAAGCAGCCTGGTCAAACGCTTGTCTGTTTACTACCGTCTCCTTATGTCTCAGGAGAGGGTCCGGCTGTCTGATTCGGAGTATTCTGAGGAGCTTGCAGTCACAGACACTGGAGGACCCAGGCTGCGGACACTGCCCGGAGAACTACGTGAATTATTTTTAGGACTTCTGTTTCGATGAATGCATTCCTTTGCAGGGAATTTAAAGTGCTTCATTCAGCTGTCCTTTAATTGTCACAGTCCTGCGAGCTGGGGAGGCACAGAATTATCACCTCATTTCATGAATGAGGAGGCTGGAGAAGCTTGACTCATTCAAGGCCGCTCAGGTGGCTTCTGGGAGGAAGATCCGAAAATGTGTCTTCTTCTCGATGTTTCTGTTGTGTGGCAATGCTATAGCTCTAGCAGGGGAGTAGCTGAAGCTCGGTTCCCCCGAGAAACTCCAACATTCACATGGATGCTGACCTAGGCTGTGAGCAATTCAAAGCTGCCCCAGCCAGGAATATGCTGTGTCAGCCTTGTTTTTCCTGACATGCAGGACCTGGAGGTATTTCTGAAAGTTCTTTTTTCAGGACCAGCTATGGAATTTGTAGGGACTGCCACAAAATAAAAATGGGCTCCTTGCTCAGAAATTTTTAAGAATTTCAAGAAGAATTCTGTAGAGCCTTTAGCTCTTCTGAGGCTGCACACTCATGAAAACTGCCATATCTGAATCTGGGATTGACATGTCCACACGACGGCATTTAGAAAGGATAACCAAGACGTCCCTGGTGGCGCAGTGGGTAAGAATCCGCCTGCCAATGTAGGGTGCATGGGTTCAGCCCTGGTTTGGGAAGATTCCACACGCCATGAAGCAACTAAGCCTGTGTGCCACAGCTCCGGAGCACTGTGGGCCTCGTGAGTCACAGCTCCAGAACCAGCGCGCTGGGGCCCGTGAGCCACGGCCCCGGAGCCTCAGTGTCGCAGCTGCTGAGGCCATGTGCCTAGAGCCCGTGCTCCAGCAAAAGAAGCTGCCGCAGTGAGAAGCCCCCACTGCAACCGAGAGGCACCCCACTCACTGCAACTGCAGAAAACCTGTGCAGCGGCAAAGACCGCGCGGGCACCTAAAAACATGGATAAAAGGGACAACGAACAAGGACCTACTCTATAGCACAGGGAATTCTGCGCAATGTTATGTGGCAGCCTGGATGGGAGATGAATCCAGGGGAGAAGGGATATTTGTAAATCTGTGCTTGAATCTCTCTGCTGTCCACTTGAAATTTTCACAATATTGTTAATCGACTGCACACCAATATAAAAAACAAGGTTTAAAAAAATTACCCTATCTGTGCTCTCCTCAGTTTAGTTCAGTCACTCAGTCGTGTCCAACTCTTTTCGACTCCATGGATTGCAGCACACCAGGGCTCCCTGTCCATCGCCAACTCCCAGAACTTGCTCAGACTCATGTCCATTGAGTCAGTGATGCCATCCAACCATCTCATCCTCTGTCATCCCCTTCTCCTCCTGCCCCCAATCCTTCCCAGCATTAGGGTCTTTTCCAATGAGTCAGCTCTTCGCATCAGGTGGTCCCTATTTTCTTCCAAATCCTCATAAAGTTTCTACCTTTATGCTGCTCCTAACGTCTCCTATCTTCTCGACCTCTTTTTGGTAAGACCCAATTCAGAGTGCCCTCTATGTCTACATGGGGGTGAAATCTGTGAAATAAAACTCTGCTGAGGCCATTACCTTGTCTAAAATCTTCCAAAATTTTCTTGCCTTCTCCTGGGATAAACTTAACTTCCTGGCTTCCCTTTCAGATCTCTGTCGCTACACGAGAAACCACCCCAAAACCCAGTGCTTTAAACAATAGCCACACACTTTCCCATAACACGGGGTCTCCCGGTGGCGTCTGCAAGGCTTCCTCACGTGTTCTGTGTTTGTCGGGTGGCAGATCAGCTAAGAACTGGCAGGCCCCAGATGACACTTGCCTGGGAATGCCAGCCAGCGTGCCTCCCTTCTCCTCGTCACAGACTCTACAGTGTGACGAGCGTGGCTGGGAAACGCTCTAGAGGCAGCTGGATTCCAAGGGAGTCAAAGTCAAAGATGGAAGTGCTTCCTGGGGCCTCAGTTCATCACACAGTCGGCCATTCTACACCCTGTGGGTCAACATAAGTCACTAGGCCAGCCCAGATTTGAGAGGTTGGAGGAGTTTTCTCCTGCTGGTAGAATAGCAGCAGCAGCAGCACGTGCCTAGAAGAGGATGAGGAATTTGGGGACAGACAGTAAACCCCCTACACAGGAAACCTGAGTTGTGAACTTTCAAAGATGCAGATGTGACCCTGGAGGCCAGCTGTTGTACTGTACTACTGTGCCTTTCCAGGCACAGTACTGTGAGATTAAGAATGCTTTCTCTATTTTTAATGTGCATATTACTTGTGTGAAACCTATTATATTATGAAGCCTTTATAGTACAGTACTGTATAGCTGATTGTGTAACTTGGGTACCCAGCTTAACTTTGTTGGCGTTATGAATAAACTGGACTTAAGAATGTGCCCTCCAAACTTGCTCATATGTAGAGGACTTGCTATATTTTGCAACCGTACCTTGCCGTGTGTCCTCCCTGACCTACACTTGCTGACCTTGTCTCCATTACTCTCCGGAAACAACGCTCTAGACTTGGTCACATAATAGTGATGATAGCCAGTAGGCAGATACAGTCCTTGAGGACTTTGTCTCAAGCACTGCAGTCAAAGCTGTGCATATGTCATGTGTATTTCATCCTCCAGATTCCCTGTCACGGAGGTATTTTTATTCCCATTTTAGGGTCAATGAAATTGAGACATTCAGGAGCTTAACAGGTCTCACAAGGAAGAACCTGAATTGGGATTCAAACTTAGATATGCTTGATTCCAACATCCGTCAAGGTTTTACTCTGCCACACACTGGCACTAAAATGCTTGCCTTATTTTTGTGTACTCACGTGCCTGTGTGACCCTCACAGGCCTTTCCCTTAGGCAGAAAAAGCCTCTCTCACTCTTCTCTCCTCTTCCTTTTCCTTTTGTCTCCCTCTCCACTCACACGGAAAAGCACACACACGACACTTCCCAACAGCTCTCATTTCCCCAGGCAGTTCGGTGACCCGCTTCAGGATCCAATAAAACCCCTTTGCTTCCTTTTCCTTTCTTATTGACCATTTGCTCCTTATCTTATTTATTTTTGCATCTCCCTGACCTAGTATAGTCCTCAGCTTATAACCATTGGTTGATAAGTGATTGTTGAATGGGATTTTCAAAAGCATGCTAATTTTACACACTATTATATTTAAAATAAACTGTTATATAAGGACCTACTGAATAGCACAGGGAACTATAGTCAATATCTTGTGATAGCCTTTAATGGAAAAAATCTGAATAAATACTTAACTGTCTGAATCGTTCTGCTGTACACCTGAAATTAACACAACATTGTAACTCAACTATACTTCATTTCTTCAGAATGCACAGCAAGCAGACTAGAAGGAAATGTAATAGAGTGAATATATGAAGCGGGATTGAGGCATCAGGTCATTTTATTTTCTGTGTCTACTTTATTTTTCAAATTTTCTATGATGAACATGTATTACTTTTACGGTGGCTAAAATAAATTTGATAAAGAGAAGAAAACATGCTAACTTTGTCAATTAAGATGATATTCAGACATATTAATAATTTCCATTGAAAAAAGTGATCAAATGAGTCAAAGCAGTCGTCCATGTAGAGTTTCAGGAAGCCTTTTGCGAGTGCCGGTCTCCCAGGCCGTTCATTCATCCAGTTATTGGCTTATTCAGGTTCTTGTGCACAGGACATTGTGTACTGTGACAAGACATGCATGCATTTAGTTACTTATTAAGAAAATTACCAAATGCAAATTTAGCCAATCTTATGTTTAAATGCCACTCAACTCCGTCATCTACACTACAGGTTAGCTGGCTTGGCACCTTTCTTGACTGCCTTCACCATCAAGGCTGTGAATACTATATACTTACTGTACACAAATGCACCATGACATATGCACAACCTTGGCTACAGTGCTTGAGACAAAGTACTCCAGGACTGTGTCTGTGTACTGGTTATCATCACTATTATGTGACCAAGTCTAGAGCATCGTTGCACGTAATAGGCCTCACAACTGACTCACCGGAAGACAATCAATACTCATTGCAGATACGGGTAGTCATGTGACACAGTTCTGTTAATGACACATAATCTGAAGTAGGCTAGTACAGTTTTTGTGAAAAGTTTCTTCTTGAAATAAATCTTAGACACAGCTGGCTTCATACTCGTCTCCCTTCTTGCTGCTGTGAGTGGAGACATAATGGCAGGAGCTCCAGCAACCATTCTGGAGCCATGAGAAACAAGCATCATGCTAAGCCTGGGAGAGCATTAAGAGAGAGACAGCCTAAATCCTCCATGATATGTTTGAGCTACTTCATAAGCCTCTAGGCAATCTATATCCAGCCTCTTGCAAAGTAGAAAAGAAAACAGTATTTGTTTAAACCATTTTTGGTCAATTTTTCTTACTTGTAACCAAAGGCATCCCTGTATAATACAAATAGAGTTTGACAATGCACTGTGGAAATGGCCTAAAAGAAGTGGTAATTGTAGTTAAAGAACAATAACAACATTACTGCAACATACAGTCTTAGAGGGCAGGGATGTTTGCTTGTTTTCATTTTATTCACTGTGGTATCTCCAAAATTTAGAATAGCGACTAGCATGAAGTAGGCATTCGATCAGTGCTTTCTGGCTGAGCTGTGGCATTTATGTTTGGGGGCTGCCCCCTAAATTCTGTGTCCTTCCTTCACTTCTGCAAGATGCATTTTCAGCTGCATGTCTTAATGGTTCTCTGAAACCTGCCTCAACCACTAAAAGTGTCCTGAAGCAAAAGTTTCATGCAGCCTCAGAAGGAGTCAAAGAAATGAGTGAGAGGAGCCCTCTAAATCTGGTGAAATCTTACATTCACTTTATTATATATCAGAAAGGCCAGAGGGTACCGGAAAGGGGGCCTGAACTCTCAGCTCTAAAGAGCCCTGTCACGCGTCTCACCTGGGCTCACTTGCTGCCTGACTCTGTCTGCTTGAATCGCTCATTCCATCTTTCAAACAGGATGGCATCAAATAAGAGGGCTGACCTCAAGCACCAAAATGTGGTCATACAATTTGCAGTTCGTTGCCTCTTATCTCCCTGTTATCATCAGGGAGATATTGGAGGTTTGTGAGGCAGAAAAGTATTAGTTGTTGAGTTTTTGGCTTTTATGCACCTGTTCAAAGGTATTTTTCCATCTTTCACATCCAATATTCCCCAAAGGACCAAAAAGAGAAAATGACATTTGGGTGAATTTCCTTCTTAAATAATTAAACATCATTCCTCCAGCCATGTGCGAGAGATATTTTAAAGGGAAATGCTTCCTCTTATCCATGTGCTCTAACAAGAACATCATTTTGACTTTCAGCACTCAGTTTATCTGTGAGAAAATACCTGTGGCATGTACAGTTAATCATAAGCTGTCACGGTGAGGATAACAATGCTGATGTAATCAACTGATTTAAAAAATAACTAGGCAGGAAATTCACTCTCCTATCAATAATTAAGTTGTCACCCTCTGGAAAAATATTATCAGAATCATTACTATTACTATTTTTCCTGTTTAAAGATTTCTAGGATTTCCCTGATGGTCCGGTGGCTAAGAATCCACCTGTCAATGCATAAGGCATGGGTTCAGTCCCTGGTCTGCAAAGATTCCACGTGCCTCGGGGCAGCTAAGCACAGGAGCCACAACTGCTGAGCTTGTGCTCGGGCCCAGGGAGCTGCAGCTTAAGCCCGCGTGGAGCAAGGACTGAAGCCCGTGCGCCCTAGAGACCACGATCCCCAGCAAGAGAAGCCCCCACAGTGAGGAGCCCTGCATCACGACTGGTGAGGAGCCCCCACTCTCCAGGACCAGAGAAAGCCGGCACACAGCCACGGAGACCCTTGCAGCGGAAAACAAATTAAAAGAAAGGTTTCTAATGAAAGATTCACTGTGAGTCTTCAGAACTATACTTTGTTATTCTTCTTAACTTCCATTAGCCTACTGAAAGCGATACCAGATATGTGACTTCCAGTGGATTTTGGTGTTTTATGAGTCCTGCCTGTAATGTCCAAGGAAAGAAATTATTCTCTGGAGAACAGCCTGAACTAGTCCAACAATTTGCCTGAGGAAAGCCTGAAGAAATAGGCTATTTTCACTTTGTTTTTAAAAATGGAAACACATGAGGCTGTATGAGTTCAGTGTCCCTGAACATGTCACATCTCAGCCAAAAGACATGAAGTCCTAAGTTTTTTCACAAGAATTAATTCCATCAGGCATATCTTACTTTGTTGCTCTGGGCTTTACTGTTTCACAGATACAATATTTTGTTACAAATTGAAGATTTGTGTCAACCCTGTATCAAGTAAGTCCTTTTTCCAGGGCATCTGCTCACTCTGTGTCACCCTTTTTAAAATATTATTCTTGAGACTATTTTTAAAGAACAGTTTAGGGCTGACAGAAAAATTAGGGGGAAAGTACAAATTTTTCATATATTCACTGCTCTGTCACAGTTTCATAATTCTCAAAATATTTCAACCCCTTTACCTCACTGAGCAGCAGCACCTCGCTGAAGGCTCAGATAATGGCTTACATTTTTTTTTTAACAATAAAGTATTTTTAACTAAAGTATATACTTTTTTAAAAAAAACATAATGCTATTGCATACTTAATATACTATGAAAGTGAAGTCACTCAGTCATGTCCAACTCTTTGTGACCCCCATGGACTGTAGCCTACCAGGCTCCTCCCGCCATGGGATTCTCCAAGCAAGAGTATTGGAGTGGGTTGCCATTTCCTTCTCCAGGGGATCTTCCCAGCCCAGGGATCAAACCCGGGTCTCCTGCATTACAGGCAGACGCTTTAACCTCTGAGCCACCAGGGAAGCCCAATACACTATGGTACAGTGCAAACATCACTTTTGCAAGCACTAGAAACCCAGAAAATTCATGTGACTCACTTTATTGCATTATCCACTTTATTGCGATGGTCTGGAATCCAACCCATAATATCTCTGAGGTATGCCTGTTTGGGGAAGAATTTTTAGTTCTCCATTTCCTTCTCTCTTTGGAGCTCAGGAACTCTCATAAGTACGACAGCATGCATTGACGTTTTACCAAATACTGTCAGACGGTTAGTTTTGAGAACCAGATCTGGACGTTGTTTGCCTCACTGAGTCCTTTCTTGTCTTCCATCTGGGATTTTCACCACCTTGCACACCAGGCAGCATACCTGACTTTGGAGAATTCACCCTGGATTTGCTTCTGCAAAGAAGTAATCGGATTCCTCTGTTGACTTTTGAACCCTGTTCTAACCTCAACCATCATCGCTTGTCTAGCCCAACGGACGTCTGAACTGTGTTTATGAAGGAGAAAATGAGGAAGAGTCGACTGAGACATCAGGGTTAGGAGGTAATGAGCCACTGGGATCAGGCGGTGGCAGCTGAGCATTTTTCACAGGACACTGAGCAAGAATGAAGACTCAAGGGCATCTTTCAGAGAACTGCAGAGCTGAGGACTAAATCCAGGGCTTGGCTACTCAGAAGCCTCAGGGGCCATCGTTGTCTTGCAGAAAAACGTTCCCAGCTGGGCAACTGGTCTGGTTTATGGAAGGATGAAGCTGTTTATGGTAGAGAAGTGCTGACAATTATTTTATACCCTTGAAAAGGGCATTAGACACAATCTACGAGGCAATGAAAAGTATGGCTATTTCAGAGATTCTCTCCCAAGGTCGCTTCCCAGGAGTGGCCCCTTCTACAAGCCTGTGGCTTATGCTCCTGTGGATGTGGAGGTGGGAACACTGTTCTGGGAACTGCCAGCAGCAACAATCAGCTTGGTTGTGTTTGTGCTCTTGGTGTGTGGAAGCAGTCATACAATTTGGCTTCTTGCTGTGAAATGACACCTGATCTGGAACTGTCTCCGAAGGAGGTGTCGAACATAAAAATCCACTGGAGAGGAAGAAGTATGAGTCCAGCTGAGTATACACACCAAACTGGAACTGGCGAAAGTGGAGTCGTTAATGACCTCTACAGTGTCCCTCGCGCTCTGCTGGGAGACTGACTTGGACCTTGGTTAGGGGATAAAGAGCTCTCTAGAGGCTATGTCAACAACAACAACAAAATAATTAAAGATACATAAAAGTATGTGTGTGTGCATGCTAAGTCACTTCAGTCCATATAAAAGAATACCTAATGTTTATTTAGTATTTGTGAAGAGCCAGGCCCTGGATTAAGTATTTTTCAAGCATCATCTGACAAGTAGGTTCATGATTAAATCCTTGGAGGAAGACACAGTTATGAACCCCATTTTATAGTGGAGGAAACTGAAACTTTAAAAAGCTAACTCGCCAATAAATGGCTCGCCCAGGTCTATCTGATTCTAGTGCCCCCAAACCTGAACCTGATAGACTGTGTTGGATACTCACTTATAATTTCAAATCAGTCATTATATTAAATAAAATGAAAGAAAAATAATGTGGAAAATGCAGATAATCATTGAATTCCAAAGGGCAGTTTATAAGCACAGATTCTGAGCTATCACATTAGTCATCCAGGAAGACTTCAGTTGCACATAGATTCAAAGAAATGTAAATGTTTGTTCCATTAATTTCAGAATAAACAGCAAGCTTGTCAACATGATAGTCTTTCTCTTAAAGTATTGATTTTTAGAAATGCAGGCACTGTGCTCGCTCCATTGTTTGGCATTTTACCAAGATGCTCAGCGGACCTGTGCTGCGGCACAAGCCCCCTTCTCTGGTCTATTCAGCTGTTTGGATGAGCTGGTACAGATAAAGACACACTTTCTGTCAGAACTTTTCTCACTAAGAGTTATTTTAATTCATGTGAGTAAACGGGTCAAAAATTTCTCCCAGGAAAAGTCCAGGGTGGTTTGGTGGAAGGCAGTTTGCAATGCTCTGTCTTAGCTCAGTTCAATTGCTCAGTCATGTCCGACTCTTTGTGACCCCTTGGACTGCAGCGCACCAGGCTTCCCTCTCCATCACCAACTCCCAGAGCTTGCTCAAACTCATGTCATTCGAGTTGGTGATGCCATCCAACCATCTCATCTTCTGTCATCCCCTTCTCCTCCTGCCCTCAATCTTTCCCAGCATCAGGGTCTTTTCCAGGGAGTCAGTTCTTCGAATCAAGTGGCCGACGTATTGGAGCTTCAGCTTGAGTATGTCTCTCCAAATCCTACTGCTGCTGCTGCTGCTGCTAAGTCGCTTTAGTTGTGTTCGACTCTGTGCGACTCCTGAGACAGCAGCCCACTAGCCTCCCCCGTCCCCGGGATCCTCCAGGCAAGAACACTGGAGTGGGTTGCCGTTTCCTTCTCCAAAGCATGAAAGTGAAAAGTGAAAGTGAAGTCACTCAGTGGTGTCCAACTCTTAGCGATCCCATGGACTGCAGCCCACCAGGCTCCTCCATCCATGCGATTTTCCAGGCAAGAGTACTTAAGTGTTGATATTTATTCTGCCCACTAGAGGGCAGTGCTTGAAAGGATTACAGTCCTTACCTCTTGAGTTAGTACAAGGAACTGGAACAAACCCTAGTATTGTTACTTTCCCTAACCCACGCAGAGAGCACATAAAGATTTTATTTCTTTGAAGGAAAAAGGAGAAAGAAATATGTTTGCTCTAACGTGACGCAGAAATCAATGATGACGCTGTCTTAACTTGCTGAGCTTGGAGAAAGAGAAACGCTAGTAAATTTTAATACTGTGAATCATCAAAGGATAAATGGAAGAAGACATCTTTATAAATGTAAGTGAAATCCTTTTATGATAAACTCTTAAAGACAGAATATTGCGACCAAATACTCAGAAAAATAATCTCTGTTGCTTTGCTTTGATTATCATTAGAATTTACTGGAGTGAACAACTTATTTCAACAAGCATCTTTTTTCCTTTGTCAGTATAATGGCACAGAATGTATAGAATGTATGGTGCAAAATACAAGCTCAAAAATTATGTAATATTATGTAATGGTTAATCTTTGCCCTTTGGAAAAAGGATGAGTACTGAAAGGGCAGAGCTGGTATTCAAAGATGCACTTAAAAGCTGTAGAAATTTGCTGAGAACACCTTGGGTCACTTGCTTGAATCTTCCAGAGTGTCACTAATTAGAAAGGCTGCCGAAATGGAAGCATTGTCTCCTTAAACCACACTTAAAGCCCACGGCTCTTGGGTCTTGACCTCGGCTTTAGCAAGGGTGACAGGGACCCTGGGGAATTCACTGAGAATTCTTTTCAGAACAGTCTAGTGGGGTTGGGGGACAGGAGGAATACACTGAGAGACTAAATCAGCAGTTTATCAAGGGGTTCCCAGTCCTGACCACCTCACTGGTTTCTCTGGTCAGCCCAGGTGATTCGCTGTCCGCAAGCAGATACTGAGTGCAGACAGAGTCACAGACTGCGCAGCTTTGGAGCGCCTGGAGCAGTGCTGGGTCCTGTAGGAGGTTCCAAACTTTAAACCTTTTCCCTGCCCCAAGGATAAATAAATGTACTCGCCTTCACTGTGACAATGGAAAGAGTTCAGGTGTGAGGGTGGGGCTGGAGGGCACTTCTTAATTCACCAAATTCTACAAAGCTGAAGCCCTCCCCTCTCAGAAGCCCTCCCCTCTCAGAAGCCCTGCCCTCTAATGGAGGAGGCACCCTGACCCCCAGTTAACCTGCTGTTTCCCTAGTTGCTGTGTGGCCCTATCTGAAGAGTTTTAATTCAGAGAACACTATGTGTTCATTCTCACTGTTTGCCCTTGACTTAAAGGGAACAGTCCTGAAGACACCCCAAGGAAGATGGTTAACAGAAATCACCAGAGTCTGGACGATGGTTCTTATTCACTCTCCGGGGCTGTGTAGACTCTGATGGCCCTGTCCAAGGCAATAACTGCTCTCCACAACACCAACAGCTTTCCTCTTTGTAGAATGAAATTACAGAAACACCCACGTCACAGGATTAGGCATGTGGATGGACAGGAAATAAGGGCAGAATCCACTCTGATGAGCCTCACAGAGGCCTTTCTGTTTGGGACACATTGCGATCTTAGAGGCTTCACTCATTTCAAAGCAATAGGCTTTATTCAGCCTTCATTTTGGGTGTGCAAACATTTAGCCCCAGATAAATGGAGACTCTATTATCCACATTTCAAATGGTTTTTAACTTTAAAAGCCTTAAAGCAGATTTTTTTCTGGAAATAGGCTTTTTTTCTTTTTTCCTTTTGAAATGAATTAGCTGCAATTGTAGAATGCTGGACCTGGAAGAGATTTCAGAGATCTTTTACATACTCACACACTCCCAACTTATAGAAAAGAAAAGAAAAATCAGGCTGTTTTCCCTAAGTCAAGAGCAAATTTCTAGAAGGGCTGGAACCATGTTTTCTGATTCTCAGCCCTGGGGTTGGTCAGCTGAGAGCAACAAACAAGGTTTGAATCAGATACAAAGAGAAACTGACTTTAAGGCCATCACATCGTTCAGGGAGGTCTGTTTGTTCATGATTTCTGCATTATATAACTAGCTATTCAGAAATACATCTACATGAAATATTGAAGTACCAATATCAAGAGGAATGGAAAACCAAGTGTATAGTTTAGTATGTGCAGTCACCAGCCCATCAGGTATTTTCAGTCTTATCAAAATCAACACGGCAATAAAATGTCTCCTTGTCCATCCAACTTCCTTATTAAAAGGCATTAAATTTGTTTTTCTCACACATAAAAAGATAAGGTTGTTAATTGTAGGAACAGCTTATCAGCAAAAATGTAAAACAGCAGGAGAGTCATTTGATGGTTTAGCTAAGAAGAAAAAGGAATCGAGGAAGGAAGGAATACAGAATAAAGAAAGGCTCAAGGAACGAACATGAAATCAATGTTCAGAGTGAATGTAATATCTGTAAATGGAAATATTTCCTAGAAAGTATTCTTTGTGTTTTGTAAAAAGGAGATAATGTAAAATATAAAAGTATGAACATATGTAAAATGCCAATTAAAATTAAAGGCATCAACTGAGATAGCAAAGGACAGAGGAGCCTGGCATGCTGCAGTCATGGGGTCACAAAGAGCTGGACCGGACTTAGCAACTGAAAGACAACAACTTTTGCTAGGGCTATTACAAATGAAAAATACCACCCCGACTTCAGGACGATCCTGGCAAGACTGTGGGTGCCTGGAGTGAACACAGAGTATGAGGGGAAAGCGGCCGCAGCAGCTACGGCAAGCCTGAGTCTCATAGATCCTGTCAACAGCTGGAGTTTGGAGATGTCTTAGGTTGTCAGAAGTTTATTTCACAGTGGCAAAAATAAAAAAGCTGCACTAGAAATAAGAGATCATCTTCTCACATCAAGAGACAAATGAGTCCAGTTCTGTCCACCGCTACCTGCGTGTAGAGCGCGGATGCTAGATGTGCAGTCAGCTCTTAGCTCTTGCGTTTTCTTCCCTGTCGGCCAGAACGCTTGCAAAACGGATTTTCAGTGTTAAGGTTTAGTCCATAACCTCAGTCTTACAAAAGACCACATCAAGCTTGTGGCATTTCACGTCTATGAATTTACATGTCACAGTCCCAGCTTTTTACTTCCTCCGTAAAATAGGTTAGTGTAAGTCACTGGTATGGATACAAAGATTTTCAGATTAATTCATCTGAAACATACACATGCATCTAATGAATTAATCGCACCTCCTAGTTTAGAGGAACAGGTAAGATGTTTGGGTATTTGGGGGCCATTATTCTTTTATTGGGTTTCCCCAGTGGCTCAGGTGGTAAAGAATCCATCTGGAATGCAGGAGACTGCCAGCAATGCAGCAGACCTGGGTTTGATTCTTTTATTATTAATTCTTTTACTTTTTTAAGCAGGAAGGGATATTTTAAATATAATTGGGTGTTGGTGAAGCAGGGTTTAAATTCACAAAGCCTTATGGCTGGAAGCAGCATTTTTTTATGTAGAACCACACTGTTCTCTGTACACCACCACTCTCCACTCACCTATCTGGAGTAGTTTTCCAAAACTCTTTCAGCTGTAGAATCCTTTAAAAACTTGTGTCTAAAAATGTAACATTAAAAGAAAAAAAAAAAGACATTCTGGCTGTGACTGGGGAGAAACCCACCTGGGGGTTCTCTGTACACCACCTGTTTGTCTAATTCTCTACTTACCAATCTGGAGTAGTTTTCTAAAACTTTTTCAGCTGTAGAATCTTTTAAGAAATCGCATCTGAAAATGTAACATGAAACAAAGACACTCTGGCTGTGACTGGAGAGAAACCTACTCGGGGCGGGTTCCGCCCCACTGTTTGGACAGAGGATGGTGGCGACTGAAGGGATGCGTGGGCCTGTGGCGGCTGCTTCCGGCAGTCCCCAGGGGAGGTGCCTGCAAGCCAGCCTGTGCAGCAGCCATCAAACAGGCTGCACCAGCCTTTGCCGAATCAGAGGTCATTAATCATTCATTGTCATTAATTAATAAAATACATACTCCTCCTTTTTAACGTACTGACCAGAAACACTGTAGCAAAATTAGCAGATACTCTCAATTATGAACCCTGTGTGTTAAACCACCTCCAAATCACAGCTCATGCATAAAAAGGGACATCTTCTGAGTCCGTGATGAGTAGAGAAGTTCAGCGGAAATCTATTGTTAGCTCTTTATTAAGAAGGTATCTCGGTTTCTGTTCTATACTCTAATGGGAGGAGATGGAATACTCTTGCTTTATTTGCTTGTGTTTTTACTTCAATATAAAGAGCCATATTTTGATGGGTGAATATTCGTATAGTTGGCCAAACGGTGCTGAATCGTGTATTTGAGCCAGTGCTGGCCAGGGACTGTGAACTCTCAGAGGATGAGACCCACAGCTGCCAGACATCAATTCTCAGCCAACTGCTGTGTGTTTCAGGCACCTAAGGATGGGATGGCCTTGGAGCCAGATCGCCATTACTTCCTGTTCTTCCTTGTTCTCCCTCTGGTCCCCATTCAGACTTTTTAATAAATGCAAACCATATACCTCCTAAAAAAAAAAAAATGCTGCATCTGCAGAACTTTCCTCTTGAGCATCTGTCATGCAGGACTGAAAACTCCAGAAAATGCAGACGATATTTGGGTTTCAGCTAAGATAATTTTAAGAGACTTGGAAGGCATAGGGGCCCTACTAGTTGAACTTCACTGCTGCTTTTTAAAAAAATATTGAACCTTAGAACTAGCTCATCAGATCCTTCGAGCAAGCTCAGCTGATCAGACTGCAGTTCCGATGATAGCATATTGTACTAAGTGCTGGAAACGGACGAGATAGTAGGTAAACAAGTTATGATTCTCTGTAAGAATGGAAGAGCCAGGGTGAGTCTTTGTAAACACAGGCTCAACACTCCTCTGAAGCCCTTGAAGATTACATTTGATTCCTGGGTGCCTTCTAGATCAGAAAAATTTAAAAATCTATTCTTTAATTGCTATTTCAAGGTAAGGAGTCTTTGTGCTTTCAAAAAAAAAATTCCTTCGAATTCTCACAAGAGAAGTTCTTTGAAATTTATGTCTCTTAGTAAATATAAATTGGTACATCAGTCTCAGACAATCTAGTAGTAATTTTCAGCTGTTGGACAATCAAATCAACCCTAAATTAATGAATCTTTTCACGTATCTGTATTGGAAAGAAAGGGGTAAAAGAGGGGAGAGAGGTGCAGAGGCTGTGGAAATTGAGTACCATTTATTGTCAGATTCAAAAGTCCTTCCAGCTTTACATGAGCATTTTGCTTGGAACAACTGGCAGTCCATTCACTCACCCACCAGTGTATTCCGTAAGTGTTTACTGGGTGCCTGAGATATACCAGGCACTGTGGCAGGTTTGGGTTACAACAAAGAGCATCTTCTTTCCTTAAGGGGGTTTAGGTTAGTGCTATAGACACAGAAATAAACAACGAGGACTAGTAATGGCCTGACTGAAGATGCACAAGCTTGTAAGGGACAGCAGGGAAGGGAGACCAGGACCAAACCAAGCCTTGGGCAGGAGGGTGCCGTTGAGATGAGCTGGGCCGGAGAAGTGGGTGTTAGTGAGTGGCGAGACATGAAAAGGGAGGGATGATCAGGCCCCAGAGTTTGAAGAGCCTTGTGTACCAAATGAATTTATCTGACCTTCCTCTGCCTTTGTGTCTCTCGGGGACTTTGATATCTTGGTATGGCCCATATCCCAAAACCACAGGATGAACAAGAAATGTCTTCCTGGAGCATTAGTTCTGCTTAATGGTGAGCATTTTAAAATATTTGCTACTAAAGGAGTAGAAGGCAGGATCTACACACATGTGTAAGATGAATCAGGAGAGGCCGAAGATATTTTGCACTTGTGATGGGGAACCTGAGGTTGTACCTCCAGCCCCACTCTCCCCCATTAGGGGACATTTATAGAAAAGTTTGCAAAGCACGCTGTCTCGGGAACTACTTAAGTTTAAGCCAACCAATGACAAGAGCCAAGCTGCAATTTGGAAAGACCCGCGGCTGCGGGGTAGATAATGACTCAGAGAAGGGTGGTGGTGACAGCAAGAGAAGCAGCTAGGAGGCCCTTATAGGCTCCGGTCTGAAACGTCACACTGACTCTGACTAGGGGAGTAGCAACAGGGATGGAAAAAAGTGATTTGCAAGATCATCGATTGAGTGGCTCTCATGTTCCAGGCATTATTCGAGGCAGGGAAGAACGGAAAAGATCCCTGCCTTCTTGAGCTTATAAGCTCGTGGAAGAGACAGGAAAAAAATGGTAAATGAGAAATGAACTTCCTCGTATAGATTAGCGATGAATCTTGTGAAGGGGATGAAAGTGGGAAATGTGGTGTCCTGGGGAGTGAGCAAAGCGGTCGGGCAGGGACTGTGGGAGTGAGTCAGATGTGATGAAGGCTGACGTGATGGCTGGATGACAGCGGCCTCCACGGAGACTGAACACGAGGAGAAAGGGACGTTTAAGAGGAAATGGTGTCGAGTGCCGTGTGGGAGATCCGTGAGAATACGCCCAGAAGAGAACAAAGAAGGTAGGAATATCTGCCTCTGCCATACCATACTGTAAACACACACGTGTCAGAGACACACACACACGTGACACACAAACACACAGCCCCTGGGATCACTCCACACAGAGACGGGGACGAGCCGAAGCTGAGGATCAAAACGGCAACAGTGTGAAGTGAAAACGAGGCCCCAGAGGCCTCCTGAGGCTCCGATGAAAGACCGATGCTTCATTATTCATTAAGAATCACCGTCGTGGAGGCACGAGCGGCGTGCTCCCTCCTGCTCAGCAGAGACAGTCAATGGTTTTATGGTTTTATTCAGCACATGTGCTAAGCTGCTTTGGTTGGTAAGCAAAAACGTTAAGTGCCTGCCCGGGTTGCTCCACAGACTGCCTGAGATCTCCTTGCGGGTGTGCTCGAGACAGCTCTTCCTCGCTGTCCACCTGAACTTCAAAAAGATACTGGTGGGCCCCCCGGGAGACTGCAGGCTCTAATGAGGCCCCTGCCGGCGGCTCCGGAAGCCACGGAAATAATGAGGGAGCCTGGTGCTCTTCCCTGCAAGTTCCCTAGAGCCCCAATTACAGAGTTTAAAACCCCAAATTCCAAGGCTGTGTTGACATGAAAAGAAAACCTCATTTTTTCCCTGCCCAGACAATGGGAGACAATAAAACCCCAGTCTGAAAAAGAAGCACTCCCAAGGAACTTTGTTCTGGGAGAAAGTGGAAGAACAGTACGTAAATCACTTTTTTTAAAAAAAATCCTCTAACAGCCTTCCATTGCAGCTGAATGTTTTTCTTCAATAGCTATTGCTTTATAATGTGAGCATTTACATTGACCTTTAAATTGGCCATTTGTCTGGAGACAGTTGTCTGTGAGGCAGATGAAACTAGGAAAGTGTCCATTGGTTTATACTGAAATCCTTTATAACAGTCACAGATCTCATTGATTCCAACATCAACATTAACAAACACCCCACCTTCAAGAAAGAAAAAAACGTGCCCACATGAAAGGGCACTTTGAGTACATGGAAGTTTCCAACGTGCAGCTTTAAATAAATCTTTTCATAGGTTATCCTATTACAGTAGAGGAAAAGAATTATTTTTTCCGCATCATGGGGTTAGAGACTAAGAGTGAGCTTATAACCCAGAGGGGACCGGCCAAAGCCTGGAATCCAGGCATTTGGGGAGGCTGTTTGCTTGTGGTGATCTGGTAAAGGGTTACTCAAGGAACAGAACTATAGAGGCTAGGTCTTGGAAAAGAGACCAGGGTATGAGATAGCACACACTTACCCAAAAATCATATTTCAGAGCTGAATGTGGGCATGTAACTGTCCTTGTTTTTCTGCATTTTCTTCTCACATGCTCTGAGTCTCAGAAGATTCCTGGCACACAACCATGTTCAGAGGCTGTTTCTGTACTCATCCAGGCTGTGGTGCCAGAGACACGAAAACGCCCCTGATTTTCTAAGTCTAGACACGAGGGGATATCCAGTGACGAAACACACGTGTCCGTTTGTTGTTGTTTTTTTTTCCAGGAGAAAAATCAGCTGGGTTCCACAAATACACTTCTTTAATCAACTTTCCAAACCAAAGAACTGTGTGTATTTGGCAGCCATATTTTAAAGAATACGCTGAAACCCAATCAGGTGAATTATTGAGGATTCCTGTGTGTTAGCATCATCTTAATCTGGCACTTTAGTTTTTAATTTAAGAAATGCACAATATGACATTTTCGGTTTAAAGAGATGATGGAATTGAAATTAAGAAAAATTATGTCACTTAACACTGGCAGGAAGAATATTTCAACTTGAGATTCTTTAAAGACTCTTCTGTTTTTACTAGGTTCTCCATTTCCTCAGACAAAACCATGAAAGAAGATAAATTAGCTAAAAGAAGACCTACAGTAAGAGGGCAGTGTTCTGTGTTGGGAGGCCTGACTGCCATCAGGAGCAGAAAGGAGCCCGTCCATGGGTTGGCTGTGGCCTCAGTGAGTTCTGAGCTGCTAGGGCCCTGGCTTCAATCTTGCAAGCTCAAAGTTTAATCTGATTTTCATTCCCAAACTGATCCAGCTAGAGTATCTTTTTCTCCCTCTCTCAAACATCACTGCTACTGCTACCGCTAAGTCACTTCAGTCATGTCCAGCTCTGTGCAACCCCATAGACAGCAGCCCACCAGGCTCCCCCATCCTTGGGATTCTCCAGGCAAGAACATTGCCATTTCCTTCTCCAGTGCATGAAAGTGAAAAGTGAAAGAGAAGTTGCTCAGTCATGTCTGACTCTTAGTGACCCCATGGACTGCAGCCCACCAGACTCCTCCATCCATGGGATTTTCCAGGCAAGAGTACTGGAGTGGGTTGCCATTGCCTTCTCCGAAGATAAGCTTTATGAGATGCCAAATTATGACTGGAACCAGCCAGCTTTTGTAGAGTATTTGAAAATCTACCACATCAGAGTCTGATAGCTGTGCACACAACTGAGGATTGATTCATTGAGCCAGCTAATCAATTGGTCTTCATTATGGATCAACATCTCAGTCAGCCTTGAATATTCAGATTTAACTTGCCAATGTGTGTCTCTCCATGCTCTCTTTTCCCCAAGACCTCTATGGCTAACTAATTTCTAATTTATTAAATTAGCACAATTAATTAGGCTATCCTTGAGGCTAGGGGCCCATTTTTATTTTTATTTCTTTTTTAGGTCTCTTGAAATAGGTTTGTGTTTAGCCATTCAACAGACAAAGAGTAGCCATTAATTTTATTCAAACCTAGCCACCTACCCCTATCTTTGGAGAACAGAACCTTTTGAGAGTTTCAGCTGTATTCTGGAACCAAAGGAAGTCCAGTTTTCACCAGGTTGACATAGTAACTCATATAATAAGATAACAGTGATTCTACACACAAAAGGTATAGTTCATTTGGCACAACTGTTCTTTAACCTGATGCCTCATTAGGAGATTTCAAGCAGCTCATTGGCAGCATAAAACCATCATTCTGGAGAAAATTTCTTCATGAGTAATTATGCAAAAATTAAATAAACATGCTGCCACCAAGTAAATCCGTTAAATTGTACCCTCACTATATCAGGGCCTCGATTCAATTGTCATCTGTCTGTAAATACTAGAAAATTGGCCATCACTTTCAGAAGATAATGACTGGCGGTTTTCCAGCTGCAATTACTCAAAGACAGAACAGCATTGTGTGGACCGCAAACGCTGACACAAAGGCTCCAGTCTGTGTCCGAGGTAAAGTAAGGGCATGGAAGAGGAAATTCTGCTTTTACGCCCATTACAAATATCAGGAAAAGATTGGGAAGAGGCAGTGCCGTTGAGTTAATGAAGGTGACGTTCCCATATGTAACTACAATCCCAGTACAGAGAGAAGCATGCTTCGGCTGCAGACATCATCAGAACCGATCAAATTTCAATCAGGCTTATGCTATAAGTACTGGAGAGGAAAGACCAATGAGACATAATTACTTAGAGCAGACCAGTACTTTTCTAGAATGAGACACGGATGTCATGGAACCAAATATGGCAGTTTTCCAGTTCCGAAGAAATGGAAGCAGGACAGCGTGAATGAATGGGGTGGCGACTCTGAGAGCTAGACTCGCAGGTGGAGGAGGCACTGGGTGTTGCAATCCAAGGAGCAGGAAGGAGCCCCTCCCCCAGAACGCTCTGCCCCTGCCTTGCTGCCAGGGAAATTCCCCTGGAGTTTCTCCACACGGTGCCTCTTCTATTCACATTCCAAATGCCATTGGGAACGAAAGAGCATTAAGTGGCTGCCAATTATTTACTTTTTAGTGGGAAATAATTTCACAACATTTATTGCACAAACTTTTATTTATATACCAGGCTCTCTAATAGATGTGAGGGATGCTTGGAGGAAATAATATAAGTAATATAGATAGGATTCCTTGTCCAGTGGATCTTAGGTTCTAGCTGAGAGGATGACCATTGATCAGATAGACCCCAAATGAGTACTTAATTGCAGCTGCAGAAAGAAAGCTGAGCCCTGAAGTGCGTATGACCTCATCTAAGCTGGGATTTGGGGGGAGTTCCCTGAGGAAGGGTGATCACTGGGCTGACTACTGAAGGCTGGACAGAAGACACTCAGATGAAGAAAAGAGTAGAAAATCATTCTAGGCAAAACAACAGTATGTTCAATGCCCATAAATGGAATATCATTCAGCTATAAAAATGATACATACCAAAGTGAATGAACCTTGAAAACATTATGCTGAGTAAGAGAAGTCAGACACAAAGGCCATATATTATATGATTCTATTTATATGAAATGTTCCCAATAAGCAGATTCACAAACAAAAATCAGATTAGTGGCAGGCCAGGTCTGGGAGTAGGAAAGAATGAAGAATGTCTCTTTAATAGGCCTGGAGTTTCCTTTGGGGGTAATGGGATTGTTCTGGGACTTGACAGTGATGATGGTCATGCAGTATTGTGAATCCACTAAAATGTCACTGACTTATCTACTTTAAAATGGCTAAAATGATGAACTGAAGCTGGTGAGGGTTTAGTCGCTAAGTTGTGTCTGACTCTTGTGAGCCCATGGACTGTAGCCCACCAGGCTCCTCTGTCCGTGGGATTCTCCAGGCAAGAATACTGGGTGGGTTGCCATTTCCTTCTCCAGTATAACAGCATATGTAGCATATATTTATGATGTTTAAAAATGACAATGTTGGGAATTTTTAGATTGTTGTTGGTATTGTTTAGTTGCTAAGTAGCGTTCAACTTTTTTGTGACCCCCATGGACTGTAGCCTGTCCATGGGATTTTCCAGGCAAGAATACTGGAGTGGGTTGCCATTCCTTCTCTGGTGAACTGTAAGTTATGTGTATTTTACCACAATTAAAAAATAAAAAAAAAAGAACTGTATGTTCAAAGGCTCTCCCCCTGCAGGAATGAGCATAATCCCTTCCTGGCACTGAAAGATGAATGGTTGTCAGGAATGAAAGCAAATCCAAAGGGACAGGGGGCTGGAGAGTTGGGCTGGGACTGGAGCCTGCAGGGCATGGAGACCATGGTAGACTCTGGCCTTTATCTCAGGGGGAATGGCACTTAAAGTGGGGAAGGGCGTTACCAGACAGACATTTTAGAATCATATATCCAATTAAGAGTGAGTTTCTGCAGCTTGAAAGTAAGATGTGATAGAAGTCAGGACAGAGGCAGGGTACTCTACACAAGTCCAAGGGCGCCTCCCCCCCAGCTGCTATAGCATGGATTCTGCCCACACCTGCTACATGGACCTGTAGAGAAGCTTCAGATGATCGTAACACCTGAGGAATTTCAGAGCAGGGTAAAGCAGAAAGTGATGCGGAGTGTCATCACTGGGGCTCCAGTGTCAATTCCCTTAATAAGGGAAGGCAGAAGGGTAGCGCAGCAGACATTTCCTGGGTTCTAAGATGGACAGCCTCGCTGGCGCTCAGTGCGGGCGTCTGTGCTCAGGTGCTTCAGTCAGGTCCGACTCTTTGTGAAACTACAGAACTGTAGCCTGCCACCTTCCTCTGTCCGTGGGATTTCCCAAGAAGAATACTGGAGTGGGTCCCCATGCCCTCCTCCAGGGGATCTTCCCCACCCAGGGATCGAGCCAGGGTCTCTTGCGTCTTCTGCATCACAGGCAGATTCCTTACTGCCGAGCCTCCAAGGAAGCCTGGTGCTCAGTAGAGAGAGGGGTTTATAGGCCTTCAGGATGAGGCAATGAAGAGACCTCAGAGAGGCTGGGATCGTCAGTGACAGCAGTAACATGAGTTCGGTTTTCTAGAGTTACTTAGGTCTCTCGAAGATGGGCCAGAACGCCTGGACTCCAGGTCATCTGTGGAATGCTGTAGTCTGGCCAGATCATGAGCACGGCATCCTCTAAGCATCAGCCACGGCATTGATTGTGATGGGAATGTTACTGATTGTGGCTATGTCTCAGTATCAGAAAGGTGCTCCAAGAGTCAATATGCTAATTGATTTTGAAATGGTAAAAGGGCAAATACAACATTAGGAACATATGTTTCACTCATTTGTTCCTTTTGTTCCTTTCTCATTCAGCAGGATTTTTGTTTGTTTAGTATTGCCTATGGTAGGGTGCTATGCTAGGGTGCTATGCTAGGCATAGATTTATAAGACTAATAAATAAATTAGGTCATCTTATATGAAAACTAAGAA
>SJYC01062018.1:0-10973 GCA_006408675.1 Madoqua kirkii
TGGTTTTTCCAGTAGTCATGTATGGTTGTGAGAGTTGGACTATAAAAAAAGCTGAGCACAGAAGAATTGATGCTTTTGAACTGTGGTGTTGGAGAAGACTCTTAAAAGTCCCTTGGACTGCAAGGAGATCCAACCAGTCCATTCTAAACGAAATCAGTCCTGGGTGTTTTTTGGAAGGACTGATTTTGAAGCTGAAACTCCAATATTTTTGCCACCTGACTCATTTGAAAAGACCCTGATGTTGGGAAAGACTTAAGGCAGGAGGAAAAGAGGATGACAGAGGATGAGATGGTTGGATGGCATCACTGACTCAATGGATGAGTTTGGGTGAACTCTGGGAGTTAGTGATGGACAGGGAGGCCTGGCGTGCTGCGCTTCATGGGGTCACAAAGAGTCAGACATGACTGAGCAACTGAACTGAACTTTCCATGTTATAGATGTATGGATGTGAGAGTTGGACCAGAAAGAAGGCTAAGCACCAAAGAGTTGATGCTTTTGAACTGTGGTGTTGGAGAAGACTCTTGAGAGTCCCTTGACTGCAAGGTGATCAAACCAGTCAATCCTAAAGGAAATCAACCCTGAATATTCATTGGAAGGACTGATGCTGAAGCTGAAGCTCCAGTACTTTGGCCACCTGATGTGAAGTGCCAACTCACTGGAAAAGACCCTGATGCTGTGAAAGATGGAGGGCAGGAGAGGAGGAGAAGGGGACAACAGAGGATGAGATGAGATGGTTGGATGTCACTGTTGATTCAATGGACATGAGTTTGAATAAATTCTAGAGATATTAAAGAACAGCGAAACCTTGTGTACTGCAGTCCATGGGGTCAGAAAGAGTCAGACACAACTTAGTGACTAAATAACAATAATGTTATAAGAATTATTTTCCAATAGTCATAATCTTTGAATGACTAGATTTTGAAATGTAACTAAAATAACTTCTTACCCTGATGCCATCAATTGCTGATTTCTGCTCTCATCATATTGTTTTTAGAATACCAGAAAGTATGGACATCTCAGGTAACAAACTAAAAGTGAATAAAGAGATGGGCTTCCCTGGCGGCTCAGTGGTAAGGAATCCACCTGCCAATGCAGGAGATGCAGATTTCATCCCCGGGTTGGGAAGATCCCCTGGAGACGGAAATGGTAACCCACTCCAGTATTCTTACCTGGGAAATCCCATGGAGAGAGGAGCTTTACGGGCTGTATAGTCCATGGGGTTGCAAAAGAAGTCAGATATGACTTAACCACTAAACAACAACAGCAAAGAGATAAAGATTTCTTTGTTTGTTATTTATGTACATGTCAACTTGTGTCATCTTAGTCCATTGTAAGATGTGAGATTTTCAGAACCATCTGACAATGAAAATGGAAATGTTCAGTGAAATCTCATGAAGCAATTTCTACGTGAAAACAACTCTTGGAGAGTTAGTTATCCACGTTCCCATAGCAATAAAGCAGCACCGCATTAAGCCCCCAACCTCTTGCTGTTATTGTCTAGCTCTGTAACAGACAGCCTTTCCACTGAGCAGGGAGCAGATCAGAAGGGGCTGCTTCCTTTCCTTTCTGTGGAGCTGAACATTGGTCGAAAGATCAAGAGACCATCTATTAAAATGTTTCCTATTGACTCAAAACCGAGATGCAAGGGTAGGCATGAAGAGGCACCCAATAGTTAAGAAGTTGAAAAATCCAGAAAGAATAACAATATCTTCTGCAATCCTATGGCTTAAAAATATCAGCAACATTAGATATCAAAGGAAAAAAATACTCATTTATTTTATATAATTAATTTTAACTAACGTCCATGGCACGTACAATAAACCTGTAATAATATGTGATGTGCTTAATAAATTGGAAAACAAAGCTTACATTTGAAAAAGAACAATCATTTTTAAGAATGTGTCTGTTTAGTATCAAAGAGGAGACTAGCAAACTTCTTAAAATTATTGCCCCGGGATAAAGAGGAAATTAGAAAGGCAATAAATATGATACATCTTTTCAGTTATTAAAACTTATTGACACTGATAAGCCTAAGTTTGAATGGCAGTGTTTCCTTAATTGAGTCATTGATACCATTCATAGTATCATGTACAACTAAGAGAGAGATTTGTAGTAATCCAGGATTTTTATAGCACGTCAGATATCAGTGGGCTTTCAGGCAGCTGTGAACTCCCCATTCCACCAAATTTTATGATGACTAGTATGTGATTGTTCTGTATGATGTCAACTTGGCTACGCTGGAACTATGTTTTCCAGAATTCCCTTCTCTATCCACGGAGTTAGGCCTCAAGAGATATTTTGCATGAGATTAAGAAAGTAGAAGGGGAGCAGTGGCCGTCTTGTTTCCTTTATGCTTGAAAGGTGGGCACAGGACAAAAATGTGGGAGCAATGACAGATTTTATTTTCTTAGACTCCAAAATCACTACAGGTGGTGACTGCAGCCTTAAAGTTAAAAGATACTTGCTCCTTGGATGAAAAGCTATGACAAACTTAGACAGTGTATTAAAAAGCAGAGACATCATCGCTTTGGGGACAAAAGTTCGTATACTCAAAGATATGGTTTTTCCTGTGGTCATGTATGGGTGTGAGAGTTGGGCTGTAAAGAAGGCTGAGCGCTGAAGAATTGATGCTTTTGAACTGTGGTGTTGGAGAAGAGTCCTGAGAGTCCCCTGGACTGCAAGGAGCTCCAACCAGTCCATCCTGAAGGAGATCAGTCCTGGGTGTTCATTGGAAGGACTGATGCTAAAGTTCCAATACTTTGGCCACTTGATATGAAGAGCCAACTCACTGGAAAAGACCTTGATGCTGGGAAAGACTGAGGACAGGATGAGAAGGGGATGACAGAGAATGAGATGGTTGGATGGTAACACTGATTCAATAGATATGAGTTTGAGCAGACCCTGGAAGAGAGTGAAGGACAGGGAAGCCTGGTGTGCTGCAGTTCATGGGGTGGCAAAGCATTGAACACAACTGAGTGACTGAACAGCAGCAACTACACCAACAGGGCACCAAGAGCTGGTGGCCCTCGAGTGTGTTGTTACTTATCTATGGGCTCTCCAGGTTGGCCTGGGACAGCAGCTGGGCCCCTGCCAGATCTTTCTGCTGGCAGCTTTCCTGATTCCTGGGCCAGATGCATAGTTAGCTCCGCGATGGAAGGCGCCAGCGTCACTTGCATCCAGCCTGTCTGTTCTGGCCGTGCTTCACATCCTTCTTTTCCCAACTGCCTGTGGACTCAGGTGCCAGCAGCAGACACAGGAGCAGTGTGCACCGTTACTTAGACCTCTTAACCAGCTCCCAGAGTGCAGTAAGTTTAAGTCCTTGTAATTAATATAATGATTTTAAAACATACATATATAAATGTACATATAGTTTTGCTTAAACCCTAATATTGTATGCAAAAACAAAATTTTTGAAAAGCTGTAAATGTAATTCAATGCAAATACATAGCAAGCATGGGAAAGATTAATTTATGAGAAACCCAGCAAGGTTTCATATATAGTTCAAAGAAAGATACTAAACATTGATGTCAGTCAAATAAAGAATTCTGGAATATTTTTGGCTAAATTAGACTCAAAACTGGTTTATATACTGCATGACAATCAAAGCATAATCTGTGGGATTATCTTCTCTTTTGGAGAGAAACCACTGCACAATAAGCATTTCTACAATTTAGTACACATTTTTCACTTAAATAGGAATTTTAAAGAAAACTTTTAATGCTACAAAATAAAAAAACCCTGGAAGTCAGTATCATTTGCTTTAAATAGAAGTTATCCTTATAAATTATAATTATTAACATAAGTTTTACATATCAGTTCAGTTCAGTTGCTCAGTCACATCTGACTCTTTGCGACCCCATGGACTGCAGCACGCCAGGCTTCCCTGTCCATCACCAACTCCCAGAATTCACTCAAACTCATGTCCAGTGAGTTGGTGATACCACCCAAACCCAATCATCTCATCCTCTGTCATCCCCTTCTCCTCCCACCTTCAATCTTTCCCAGCATCAAGGTTTATTCAAAACAGTTCTTCGCATCAGGTGGCCAAAGTATTGGAGTTTCAGCTTCAGCATCAGTACTTCCAATGAATATTCATGATTGATTTCCTTTAGGATGGACTGGTTGGATCTCCTTGCAATCTAAGGGACTCTCAAGAGTCTTCTCCAATATCACAGTTCAAAAGCATCAATTCTTCAGTACTCAGCTTTCTTTATAGTCCAACTCTCACATCCATACATGACTACTGGAAAAACCATAGCTTTGACTAGATGGACCTTTGTTGGCAAAATAATGTCTCTGCTTTTTAATATGCTGTCTAGGTTGGTCATAACTTGTCTTCCAAGGAGCAAGCATCTCTTAGTGATTTCGGAGCCAAAGAAAATAAAGTCTCTCACTGTTTCCATTGTTTCCCCATCTATTTGTCAAAAAGTGATGGGACCAGATGCATGATCTTCTTTTTCTGAATGTTGAGTTTTAAGCCAACTTTTTCACTCTCATTTTTCACTTTCATCAAGAGGCTCTTTAGTTTTACTTCGCTTTCTGCCACAAGGCTGGTGTCATCTGCATATCTGAAGTTATTGATATTCCTCCCAGCAGTCTTAATTCCAACTTGTGCTTCATCCAGCCCAGCATTCCTCATGATAGACTCTGCATATAAGTTAAATAAGCAGGGTGACAATATACAGCCTTGATGTACTGCTTTCTTGATTTGGAATCAGTCTGTTGTTCCATGTCCAGTTCTAACTGTTGCTTCTTGACCTGCATACAGATTTCTTAGGAGTCAAGTCAGGTGGTCTCGTATTCCCAACTCTTGAAGAATTTTCCACAGTTTGTGGTGATCCACACAGTCAAAGACTTTGGCCATAATGCAGAGGTAGATGCTTTTCCAGAACTCTCTCACTTTTTTGATGATCCAATGGATGTTGGCAATATGATCTTCTGGTTCCTCTTCCTTTTCTAAAACTAGCTTGAACATCTGGAAGTTCACGGTTCATGCACTGTTGAAACCTGGCTTGGAGAATTTTGAGCATTACTTAACTAGTGTGTGCTGCTGCTGCTGCTGCTAAGTACTTCAGTCGTATCTGACTCTGTGTGACCCCATAGACGGCAGCCCACCAGGCTCCCCTGTCCCTGGGATTCTCCAGGCAAGAGCACTGGAGTGGTTTGCCATTTCCTTCTACAATGCAGGAAAGTGAAAAGTAAAAGTGAAGTTGCTCAGTCATGTTCGACATTTACCGACCCCATGGACTGCAGCCTACCAGGCTCCTCCACCCATGGGATTTTCCAGGGAAGAGTACTGGAGTGGGTTGCCATTGCCTCCTCCAAACTAGTGTGTGAGGGGGGTGCAATTGCGCAGTACGTTGAGCATTCTTTGGCATCACCTTTCTTTGGGATTGGAATGAAAACTGACCTTTTCCAGTCCTGTGGCCACTGCTGAGTTTTCCCAATTTGCTGGCATATTGAGTGTGGCACTTTCCCAGCATCATGTTTTAGGATCTGAAATAGCTCAATTGGAATTTCATCACCTCCCCTAGCTTTGTTTGCAGTGATGCTTCCTAAAGCCCACTTGACTCACATTCCAGGATGTCTGGCTCTAGATGAGTGATCACACCATCATGATTATCTGGGTCACGGAGCCTTTTTTGTACAGTTCTTCTGTGTATTTCTGCCACCTCTTCTTTCTATCTTCTGCTTCTGTTAGGTCCAAACCATTTCTGTCCTTTATTGAGCCCATCTTTGCATGAAATGTTCCCTTGGTATCTCTAATTTTCTTGAAGAGATCTCTAGTCTTGCCCATTCTATTGTTTTCCTCTATATCTTTGCAATGATCACTGAGGAAGGCTTTCTTATCTCTCCTTGCCATTCTTTGATAGAAATATTACATATATACCACTTGAAATACATATTCCACTGGTAGCACATACTGTTCCATACTTTGGGAAATAGTAGTCTAAGATATTTATGAAGATTCTAGATTAGAGATTACCTACTCCTAAACTCAGAAGTGTCTGTAGAAACTAGCTCATTTTGGACATGAAAAAATCGAAAGAGAAGTTTTAAGTGACATTCCCAGCCATTCAGTGATGACTAGGTTCCTCCTCCACCTTATTGCATAGCTCTCCATGACATATATTTGCTTATCTCTATCTGCCGTTTGCAACTAAGTAAATCTTCTCTAAGCATTTACCTAGCTCTGAACATCTCCTTTGCTCTTCTGGCCCACGGATCAGTCTCATCTTGAGTGCCACCTCCTCCATGAATGCTTTGTTTGTATTTCTCTTTTAGCATTTATTTGTCCTTTTCTTTTCCCATTCAACTGCTCTCTTTTTTTACTTGTTTTATATTTTCTCCTTTTCTTGAACCTTAGTACCTTCCTCTCAAGGTGCCCAGCATTATACCTGTAAGAGTTTGTGCTCCATTGGCTGTTTGCAATGACCTGTCTATTGAATCTTACTACTATTTGGGAACAAAGCAGTGGAAAATGTGATGCTGGTGGTCTTTCTATACTATGGGGCCCATCTGTTTGCTATTACCTGTTTCCCACCTGCTGTTATGACCAGCATAAAACTCCATCTGCTCCTTTCTCTTCTCTTCCAAGCCTGACTTGGCCCTAAATCTATCAGACTCTACTTTAGGCGTGCCTAGTCAGCATTACTTTTCCTTAATGATTTTTTACTAATTAATGTTAAAGGTCTGCTTTATTTTATTTGCCTCTTGAGAATAGTTAAGACGTGAGCAAGGTAACCAATACTGAATTTAAGACAGTCTGTCTAAACTATTTGTACAAATAGTACTAAGCAAAGCCAAAGGAGGGGCAGGAAGGAGTATTAAGCAAGCATCCAGACTTGGAACTGAAGAAGGGGTTACAGATGAGAGAGCGTGACCTTGGTAAAATCAACTGATGTTCTCTAAGATGAGAGAATTAGGTACAAAGTCTCTAAGGTCTTTTCTGAATGAAACATTTTCTATGGCAAATATTCATCCTTTAGGATGGCTTAATTCCATCTCAGTTCCCTTTCCTTTATGAATCTTTCCTGACCTCTATCCTGATAAAAATGCATCCCTTCTTTTAATCCTACATGGCTTAATTCTCAACTATGTTACAGAAATACCTTATCCTGAATTGTGGTCAAGTTAGCTCTTCAACTTGACTTTGTTTTACTCCATTACACTGACCCTCTCCTTAAGCTGTGGGTTCTTTGATGCATTCGTAGAGACTTTGTAACTCTCCCAAATGCCTAGCCAAGTGGATTATAGCTAGTATATTACAGTGCAGGCTGAATCACTATTTATTGAGTAAATTAATGAATAAACTTGAAAATGACTGAATAAGTGAATGAATGAATAACATCATAATAATTCTGTTCTGAAGGAAATAAAAACCAAAAATGCTACTGAACTAACTGAATAATGAAAGAAATTAATGCCGGGGCTATGAATTTTGGCCACCATGGAAAGAAACTCCAGAAGGTAAATATAATAATTATTTAATAGCAGCACACAGTGTGGGTAATATGTAAATACAGTAGTGTGTGTAGCAGAGGCCGTTGTACAGAGTGACTGGGAACACAGATTCTGGAGATAAATACCGGCTTTTGTTCTGGCTATTATATTTGGTATGACCTTGGGAAAGGTATGCATGTAACTCTGTCTCAGCTTTATTATCATCTGTAACATGGGAGTAAGTACTTCATAGAGTTATTGTGAAAGTTAGATGACTACCTGGCAACCTAGCACAAATTAAGTGCTCAATAAACGTTAACTTATTTTACAATTAGTGCTGACATATTTCAATATGTCTGTCCTTTAGTACATAAAATGAGAGTCATAATAAAAGCTTTCTTCAGGTAGATTGTGAGGATTTTTTTTTTTTTTGCTCTTATGGCCGTTGAATATGTTCTACTTACATCATTATATTGAACAAAAATAACTTAAAAATAGCTAAAAAGCACTGAGGGATTTTTAAGGTGACCTGGATTCTTACTCATCTCAGGACCGTTTATTTTTCCAATCTAAGAATCCTACAGTGTGTGCTTGTTATAAAACTGGCATAACATAAACTGCATATTGTACTTAATATATACTTATCAGGCACAAAATTAATGAGCATGAATATTTCCCCTTAATGCTTCAGAAGAAAATTCTACAGCATTCTTGAAACCTACCAGAATCCTGTGGGGTCCTTTCAGGTACAAACCCTTTCTGTGTCCCCCATTTCTTTTTTGTAGGAAAATAAGTTTTCAGCCTCCTGGATCTTCCCTGAGTTCCAAACAGCAGATTCAAACAGTTACTAGCCAGGGACAGGAGGTAATGCAGAAACAAAGGAGAAATAGTCAAGAAAAAATAGTGCAGGATGGGGCAGAGTCCTGGGTCCCCCTCAAGGGATATACAGAGCAATATTTTTGAGATTTTCTGCTGGAACTCTGCCCCACACTCCAGGTAGAGGATGGTAAATTCAGGCTGAACACAAGATTCCTGGAACATGCCCTGTTACCTCATCACAATGCAATCAGAAGAAAGTTACCCTCCCTGCAGCCCTCAACCCAAATTTTGCCTATAAAAACTTCACCCTGAAAACCATAGCAAGCCCAGGGTTTCTAAGCACAGTCACCCATTCTCCTTGTATAGCCCTGAAATAAACCTTTCTTTCTGCTCCCAGGTGGTGCAGTGGTAAAGAATCTGCCTGCCAAGGCAGGAGACATGGGTTCAATTCCTGGGTAGGGCAAATCCTCTGAAGAAGGAAATGGTGACACACTCCACTATTCTTGTCTGGAAAATCCCATGGACAGAGAAGCCTGGTGGGCTACAGTCCATGGGGTCACAAAAGAGCTGACATGTGTGAGCAACTAACAGTTTCACTTTCTGCTCCAAACACTGATGATTCTGTTTGCTTGGCCTCACTACGTGTTGGGTCCATGAATAACATTGCGTTTAATAACATTCTTACTTCAAAAACATCTTCCTCTTGGGAGCAACCAAATGCCTTCCCCAAATTTGTCAGTTAATGTTAATTCTATGAGGATGAAGTTTGTAATTAGGACCCGGATGCCAGTTTCCATTCTGGCTCTACCAACTTCCTAGCCATATAAAATCCAATGTGTTATTGCATGTTCTCCAAAACTCAACTTCTCCATCTGTAGTACAAGAGTAATAGCAACATCTGTACTTAGAGGGTTATTGTAAGGATGAAGTAAGATTGCAGAGAAGGTACTAAGCTCTAAGTGTGTGCCAGATAATAAATGATCAATCCGTGGGACTGATACTTTTTTTGGATGAAATACACTTGCAATTATACCAACAAAACAGTAAAGTAAGTCCATTTAGGTATATTGCATTTCATCAAGAGGTTCCAGGTTTCTACAATACTGGCTGATTGAACAATTAGAGGATTTTTTTTTTTAATGAAAGGGAAAATTTTGCTTGAGCTGTGAATAATCTTTTTTTTCACAAGGCTTTCCAGATCCTGGGATGACGTCTTGCTACCATCTCTCTCACGGCTGCAAGACTGACGGTCCACAGAATTGTTTCCCTAAGTGTAGGCAGTGAGTAACAGGGAGGAGAGAGAGGTGTTATAGCAGGGATATAGGAGCGTTTTGAAGCCATAGGATCTCTCACATCTTGCCCAGTGGAAGGGACAGAAGCTCCCGTAACATCCCCACCTGACAGCACCCAGGACCGAAGGGCTGTTTTCACGGTCAGCACATGCATTTACATCTGCCTTTCCTGCCCCCATTTTCCTGACTTCTCACTTCAATGCCCACAGCAGGAGCACGTACAGGAAAGTATATGAAAAATTCAACAACACAGCAGAATTCAGTGATGCAACAAGATGACTTTTCAGGAAGCTTTAAACCATAAGAAATGTCTCTTGGGAAAACAGAAAAAGGAGTTAAAACCTAAGCAGTTTGACACAAAATATTTCTCTAAGATATTTCAGATAAATTGGTGATTTAAGATGATTCATGTTGATGTATGGGAAAATCAATACAGTATTGTAAAATGAAGTAAAATAAATAAATAAATAAACCGTGAATGCATTAAAAAAAAAGATGATTCAGTGCCAAGGTGACAACCCCAGATTTAGTGATGAGCAGAGAAATGCCCTTTAATTTTCATGACCTTCTTCATCTCTGCTCTAATTCACAGCATCTCCACTGATAGCTCCCTGAGCTATGTGTGTATATCTTTTTACTTCCACACGGAAACCATGCTCAGAAGCCCATGAGCTGTTCAAAAATGCCAGGCTCCCAGCTGCCATTCTCCTAAGACACAGCAGATCCGTCATTTCTTCATATATTTTTATAAATGACTCTTATGTGTGGGGAAGACTTTATGAGGCCATCCTAAACTTCTGATTTGAAACAACCCATTACCTATTACCATCCCCTGTCACCGGTCTGAGCATAGAGAAGGCGAGCCGTAGAAATGTCATAAAAGAAAAATGAAATAGTTCAAAAAGATGAGGTGAAAGACAATTGCCTAGCTCTAAAAATGCAAGTACTGGGTATAACTGTATATCATCCAGATTAGGTCATTAAACCAGGGGACGCGGAGAAGGACTGAAAACCCTGGTACTGAAAACACTATGACCGTTTGACTCTTCCTCACTCCCCTTCTCCCTCTCTCCTTCCCTCCATATCCCTCAGTCTTCCTCTGTCCCTCATGTGAAAACTCTGTTATTCAAAGAACAAAAGCAAACCTGTTTGAGGAAAGAAAAAAAGAAACTAATACTTCTCTCTTCTTTCAATCCATTATTCTTCTACAAGTGTGAAAGCTATTAAGTGATCCTTGCACCACAGAATACCACTGAATAATCTGAGCACTCTAATGAAGGCATTTCATCAAGTAGTTGCTTCAATTATAAAAATTACCTAGATTGGATAATTAGATCTTCTTTATTGAGAAGCTGTTTCTAACCCTCTTGTACAAGAAGGTATGAAAAGGGATAGATTTGAAACTGTGTTTATTCCAAA
>SJYC01062021.1:0-10379 GCA_006408675.1 Madoqua kirkii
TTATACTCCAATTAAGAAATAAATAAAATAAAGCAAATACACCTTAAAGTAAAAATAAAAAATTTTTAAATAAATTAAATTAAATTAAAAACTTAAAATAAAATGTGTTCATCAATTAAAAAAAAAATAGTGATAAAGGGAGACTGAAAACACTAGGTTTTCTGTACAATTCAACTTCTTTCAAAAGTGCCTGGAGATTTATAAAATAAATTTTAGGTAATAAGATTCTATATTTCTTTAGTTTTTAAAACTCTGTTCTATGAACATTTAGAATTGTTATCTGACTAAATAAATAAGTCTTGTCTACATGGAGGCAAAGGAGAAAGGGAAAGATATATCCATATGAATGCAGAGTTCCAGACAATAGCAAGGAGAGATAAAAAGGCCTTCTTAAGTGAACAATGCAAAGAAAGAGGAAAACAACAGAATGGAAAAGACTAGAGATTTCTTGAAAACTGGAGATATCAAGGGAAAATTTGTGCAAAGATGGGCTCAATAAAGGACAGAAACAGTATGGACCTAACAGAAACAGAAGAGATTAAGAAGAGATGGCAGAGATTAAGATTGCAATGGACTGGTTCCAAAGTATGTCAAGGCTGTGTATCACCACCCTGTTTAGTTAACTTCTATGCAAAGTACATCATGTGATGCTAGTCTAGATGAATCACAAGGTGGAATCAAGATTGCCAGGAGAAATATCAGCAACCTCAGATATGCAGATGATACTACTTTAACGGCAGAAAGTGAAGAGGAACTAAAAGAGCCTCTTGATGAGGGTGAAAGAGGAGAGTGAGAAAGCTGGCTTAAAACTCAACATTCAAAAACTAAGATTATGGCATCAGGTCCTATCACTTCATGGCAAATAGATGGAGAAACAGTGGAAACAATGACAGATTTTATTTTCTTGGGCTCCAAAATCACTGTGGATGGTTACTGCTGCCATCAAATTAAAAGACTCTTGCTCTTTGGAAGAAAAGCTGTGACAAAACTAGACAGCATATTAAAAAGCAGAGACATCACTTTGCTGACAAAAGTCTATATAGTCAAAGCTGTGGTTTTTCCAGTAGTCATATATGGATGTGAGATTTGGACCAGAAAGAAAGGTGAGTGCTGAAGAATGGATATTTTTGAAATTTTGTGCTGAAGAAGACTCCCTTGGACAGCAGAGAGATCCAACCAGTCCATCCTAAAGGAGATCAGTCCTGGGTGTTCACTGGAAGGGACTGGTGCTGATGAAACTCCAATACTTTGGCCACCTGACGGGAAGAGCTGGCTCATTGGAAAAGACCCCGATGCTGGGAAAGGTTGAGGGCAGGAGGAGAAGGGGACGACAGAGGATGAGATGGTTGGATGGCATCACCAACTCAATGGACATGAGTTTGTAAACTCCAGGAGATAGTAAAGGACAGGGAAGCCTGGTGTGCTGCAGTCCATGGGGTCTGTCCAAAGAGGTGGACTCAACTTAGCAACTGAACAACAGCGATCCACATGGCACTAATCTCCACATGGCAAGAATATTAAGACACATGAATTTCAGTTATTTTGAAAGTTTAGAACATATATGACAGGGAAGATAGATTTCATCCACTGATTCATTCATCCAGTAAAACATTCCCTCAATGCCAGAGCTATTCTAAACATTGAGGATACAGTTAGAAATAAGACAGAAAAAACTGCATGGGGGTGCTGGGTGGAGGAGATAGAGATGTAAAACAACAAATAATAAAAAAAAAAAACATTTGGAGATGATAAGTGCTACCCGAGAAAATAAAAAGGAGCTTGCGCCAAGAGATAGAAACATGAAATAACTTACTTTATAGATGATCAGAGACGGCATCTCTGAGGTGGGAGTATTTAGGCTGAGATGAGAAGGAAACAGGCATGAGAAGAATTGGGGAAGAATGTACTGAGGTCTGTTATAGAAAGGTGTAAAGGACGGAGTTCAGATATTTCACTGTGACAGAAGGTGAATCCACTGAGTGCCAGTGATGAGAACGGCCCAGGCTTCTGCAGAGGTCTTGCTGCCCCCACCCTACTCCACCCCCACCCCCAGTGGAATCATCTTCCATGGTCAGAGGAGCAAGTCCTTGAAATGTGGGAGGTGAGATAGAATTTTTTATTTTTATTTCAAATGCCATTCCCCTTTTTCCATTTAAATAACTCTGGGGAGGTATCTTCACCTTCCAGCCCTGAACCAGTTAGGCTTCTTACTTGCACACCACTGACACTAACCTGACTTACAATGAAAAGGAGTCATTGGAAGGATATGAGGATTTTATTCATCCATTGAAAATGCTGGAGAATCAGCTGAAAAAGCTGTCAGGAAACAAAGGTCCTCATCAGCAGAGAACAGGCCAATTCCCTGAGAAAAGCTTCTGCTTGGGACCCAGAGCCTGGCCCTGCTCCCACTCGATCCACTGTCAGTGGGTGCTGGCCACTCAGTCCCCAACTCATTCCATCACCACTGCCTCCAAGAATCATCTCTCAATAGCCTTTTATCTTTGCAGCTGTCCCTCCAGCATCAGATTCCTTGGCAGAGACCAAGGAACTCAGTTGGCCAAATTCAATATGCTTACACCTTGGTTTTCTCATCTCACAAATGGGTACACTGGTATCATATCCATCTCATAATGCTAATGTCAGGATTAAATTAGACAATATGACAGTAGCTGTGCTTTGTGTTATTTTCATTCCTATTTGGACAGGTTCTTTGAGATAAGCAAAGTAGCTATATAGGCCTTTATTCTAACTGTTTGTTATTTCTTTTGTTTGTGTTTGGCCATATGCAGCATGTGGGATCTTAGTTCCCTAACCAGGGATCAAACACACGCCCCCTGCATTGGAAGAGTCTTAACCACTAGACCACCAGTGTTGCTATCTCCATTTTTGGTTTCTATTCTCTCTTACCTTGTCATTTCATCACTCTTTTTTCCCCCTTGATCTTCTCTTTTGTCTCCCATTTCATCTTCCTTAATGACTCTCAGTTTTCAGAATTATACACTGGTCTTTCACTGCTATCACTGGCCAATCTGAGACTGTCTTTCATTTTATGAAGGAAAAACTGTCAGGACTTTGGTTCTTCTCCATATTTTAAAATGATGTCTTTGGTCATTGAGGACAAAGAGGTATTGTATTCTTGCTTTTCTTTTCTAAGTCCACAGTCAGCCTAAATACTGGAGGCTGCAAAACGCTATTCTCTAGAGCAGGGTTTTCAGCCTTAGCACTCTTGACGTTGTGGGTTGGGCAGTTCTTTGTTGCGGGGTTTGTCTTGTGTATTGAAGGACATTTAGCATTTCTGGCAGCCAGTATCTATCCTCTCCCCTATTCCAGCATCACACACACACACACACACACACACACACACACACATACACACAAAAGTCTCCTGGAGGTTAAAACCATCCTGGTTGAGAATATCTGCCAGGCATTCAGTTAGGTGATTTAGATCTACATTACTCTTGACTTCACAATGGGGCTTTTTTCTAAACAGTATTCAAATATTTTGCCCCAACTTAGATGACCTGGACCACTTCTTGAATAAACTGACTAGCTTTTTCCAGTCCTAACCCTAAGTTGTGTCTTGGACTTCCCACCTCGGCAACAAGAGTGACTTCATTCAGAGAGTACCTACAGATCATGACTGTAGCGTCCATCAAGAATATTCATAAAGCAACTCAAATGTGTCTTTTTCCCCTACATGACTTATAAGCTCACTGTTGCTGAAATATAGTTCTTTCATTGTCAAATACCATTGATTGTAGGATTCACCATTATCGTTTTCTTCTCACTTAAAATACGTTATATTAAAAGTTCACGTCTTCTTTTTAGCTTAAACACAAATGTTACATACATTTGCATCCCACTTTATTTCTAAGGATTATGGTCAAACTATGAGTCTAAGGATAGTTTTACATGGTAAGGTATGTCAGAATTCTCTTGGGACTCTGTTGAAATGTATCTTATTTCTGTCCCTGCCCTTCATATTATAACTGAGGATGAACGGCAGAGCCTAAGGCTGCTCTAAACAAGCATCTCGGTGAATTCTGATGCCAGTAGTCCACCAACACACAATGGAAAAGGTTGGTTTAAGTTTCCTTCCCTTTTAGAGTATAAACGTTTTTCTAAATCACTCTTGGACCTCAGCACTCATGTGTCCCATCATAATAACACAGTTTCATAGGCTTGCTTGTGATCTTAGGAGATGTTCTAAATAGTACCAAGGATTCATTTGAACTTTCTGTTTCACTAAATTTGTAGTTTTGCTTTTAGTAGTTCAATGATGTACCACTGGGAGTTGAATAGCTTGTTTTATACACCAGCTGGGACCTTTCAACAGATGAATGTTTAATATGTGATACCCCACTTTCCTGATGAGCATGCTGGTCCGCTAATCTTTGCTGTCTTAGAAAATCATCTAACTATTCCCCAAATTTTGGCACTTTCTACTGTTTTTCAATATATCCCTTGGGACAAAACAGATGATCTGGATAAAAATAATTTTTATTTTAAGACTGCATAAGAACATCAGTTTTATAAGAAATGTTAAGTGATGGTTAAAGATTGGAGTTGAATTTAAAATTCACCAGAGTGTGATGTTGCTAATGCAAAGCTGTTAATTGGGGTGACACTTGAGTGATCAGCACCTTGTGCATATGTTACATCCGTCTGTGTCCAGTCACTGACAACTACTTATCAATTCGCCTTCTCCCTGGCGGCTGGCAATTTTTATTTGTCATTTATTACATATTCAGGTTTTAGAAACAATCTGATAAAAGGTATTTCACAATGAAAAATGAAAATTTTTAAGGCTAAGTTTTGCATTTGCTAATCATCATACTATTGAAGAATATTGATTAGGCAGACTTATCCAAACAGGGGAATTGTGTCCTACATAGAATTTTTAAAACAAGAAATTTTACTATTACCCAAAATAAGAAGCACAATATTTGAATCAATGGGGCTCCTTTTTTATATCACACATACTAGTATTCATAAATGATTAGTAGGTTCTTAGTAAATATGCTTTTTCCCAATTAAAAAAAAAGCATAAGCTAATTCAGCAATTAAACTCCTTTTCCCAGACAAACCACAGAATTAAAAGATGCAGAAACAGGTTTATCAGACAGAAAACTACAGGATTAAGTCTTTAAACAGAGTTAATACAGAAATGTTTTGGCTCCATTTAATTTCAGAAGGCCATGGTCCACATGAACAACCCTAGAACACACTCCAAAATTGGCTGTTTCTATCCATAGAATGTGCTAGTTAGCCGCTCAGTCATGCCTGATTCTTTGCAACCCCATGTACTGTAGCCCGTCAGGCTCCTCTGTCCATAGGATTCTCCAGGCAAGAATACTGGAGTGCGTTGCCACGCCCTTCTCCGGGGACCTTCCAATCCAAGGACTGAACCTGGGTCTGCTACACTGCAGGCAGATTCTTACCATCTGAGCCACGAATGAAGCCATAGTACGTGCTGGTATCTACTTTATTTGGTGGGTTAGAAACCACTTGAGGAATTCTTCTTACTCTACACAGAGAACACAAAGCAGAGAAGCGAAGGGAGTCCTAAAGATTCCTTACTGGGGGCTACTCATTGTGTAAACAATCATCATTTACTCACCAAAGCTCTCTAATAGAGTTACCACAAAACACAGGTAGATGGGAGAACTGAAAGCAACACTCTGTACTAAAAGAACGCTAACAGGGCGTCTCCAAAGGCTGTCAGACTTTAAGAACTCCCCCTCGACACTGGACATTTCTTTTGACATGGCCAAATTACAAGAAGGCAGCCGGACCTCTGCCTTGAAGAACACCAGCAACACCAAGAAATCCTTCCTGTTGTTTTACCATTCAGTCTGGCTTCTGAGATGTTAGGACAAAGCAAACATGGGATTGGGAGAAGGCGATGGCACCCCACTCCAGCACTCTTGCCTGGAGAATCCCAGGGACGGAGGAGCCTGGAGGGCTGCAGTCCACGGAGTCCTAAGAGTCGGACATGACTGAGTGGCTTCCCTTTCCCTTTTCACTTTCATGCATTGGCGAAGGACATGGCAACCCACTCCAGTGTTCTTGCCTGGAGAATCCCAGAAACGGAGGAGCCTGGTGGGCTGCCCTCTATGGGGTTGCACAGAGTTGGACACGACTGAAGTGACTTGGTAGCAGCAGCAGCAAACCTGGGATTTTATTAAGACCAAAGTCTCCTGAGACTTATTCCCTGGAAATAGAAAGCTTTGGTGCATCTTCACTGATGAATCATGGAACTGAGAGCCATGGCAATCAAGGTGAACCGTCAGCCTTAGCCTCCACGACAGCAGTGAACATCCCCCAACAACTCGCTTAGTCTAAACATAAGCTGCTGCTGCTGCTAAGTCACTTCAGTCGTGTCTGACTCTGTGCGACCCCATTGATGGCAGCCCACCAGGCTCTCCCATCCCTGGGATTCTCCAGGCAAGAACACTGGAGTGGGTTGCCATGTCCTTCTCCAATGCAGGAAAGTGAAGAGTGAAAGTGAAGTCGCTCAGTCGTGTCTGATTCTTAGCGACCCCATGGACTGCGCCCACCAGGCTTCTCTGCCCATGGGATTTTCCAGGCAAGAGTACTGGAGTGGGGTGCCATTGCCTTCTCATGGCGGCCAAAATTATGGTGGTAAAAACTGGATTAAAAGATGGAACAAATGGGGACTGAATTGCCAAAAAAGACTAGGCAGACTTTGTCAGTTTTTAAAAACGGGAAGGGAAAGAGAAGGCAAAATAAAAAGCCACTTCCATTTTTAAAACACAGGAGACTGAATACAGCAATGCCAGTAATAGCCCTTGCAAAATCAGGATAAATATTTGAGGGTTCAAATATGTGTGAGGTTTGCAATTTATTAAATTTGAAAGACCAATCCAGTTGCAACTGTCCAGGTGGCATGTAGAGGAATAGAAACAAAATTCAAGAGAGGATTCGAGAATTTGCACAAAGATGTCAGTGGACATGAAGTAGTAGATGTGTTCTTCTAGGGAGAAAATATAGGAACTAAGGAAGAAGTGGCTAAAGATACATGTCTTCAAAATATTTACAGTTAGCAGATAGGGGAGGGCAAACCAGCACCTGAGAAGACAAAATTCTGAAAGTGTGCTCAGAAAGCTCCAAGTCAGAGAGGCACGTCTTGGGGCAAGGGCTGATCAGCTGTCAGTGATGGAGAGACCTGAGACAGGTGTCAGGACGCTGCACACAGCAGAAGAGGAACGGAAGCAGCCGGGACACGCTGCAGGCACGTTGGAAGGAGGTCATTTGGTGACAGTCCTCTAGGGACTGCGCCCTTGACACCTGATGTTTCATCTCCAGCTCAGCCTGAACAGATGGTACAGATGATGCTCTCTTCACATGAGCGTTCATCTGGATGTATGATCTAGTCAGCCCCATTTCCTTATTCGCCTCCAGAAGGACTGGAAGCAAAGCTCCATCTGCATTCCCAGAGGAGGCAGAGTAAGGCTCATTAACAAGATGTTTGAGACAGCTCTGCGTTCAGTTTTATGAAGAAACTTTATGAATTAGCACCGTAATATGTAATGTAGTGTACACTCTCACCACTGCAGACCAAGATTTTAGCGCCTTATATTACAGCTATATTTTCAATGAAATGTAATTGGTTTCTTAACTGACAGATTTTAGCATCTTAAAGTTAGTATTAAAAGTAAAATTGATAAAGTTATTTTCATCTAAAATATTAAGGACTGGATTCCTGTGAGAAATAGAAATATGGCACTTTCTTAATTTCCAAATTTAGCAAATCCCAAGCCAAATCTTTTCAGGATAATAAACCTTTTTTGTATTATACTGAAATCCCCTCAAGTCTATCCCATAAGTGGGAAATAAAGTATGAAATTCACACTTGTTTCATTTCTTGAAATACCTCAAGTTTCCTTTTTGGTATATGATACTTGTTCAAAATTTATGCATATGTTTTGAATTTTACTAATGCCATTTCAAATACTTTATCATATTTTGCTATACTGGATGATGTATTAGGAGTTTAGTGAAGAAATAAAACCACAATTTGATTAATTACAGTCCAGTGGTTGTAATTCTGCCTTTCGAGTAATCGAAGTAATTTCTTTTGTTGTAACATAAGTAGTCCTTTTACAGACATAATTTTTCACCGACCAGTAATAACTCTACATTTTATGGAGTCACATCTGGTTGTAAAAAGCAGAACACTTCTTAGAGCTAACCTTAATATTGTCATAATAACAAAGGCCAGTAACCAGACAAGGCTCAAGAACGCAGCTGGGCTCCGAGAATGATCTAGAATCAGCTTTGTGCTCCGTCTGCTCTTCTGCTTCAGTTTTCCTCCAAGGACTAGCTGTGCCTGCTCCTCCATCAACAAACAGAACATGGGGACCAAAGCTGATTTATGGGTCGTAATTCAGTCATCCATGGGGAGACTGTTCCTCTCTCTCTCATTTCGAATTTTAAAATTTGGGGGCAAAAAAATGACTAGTTTCATCAGCCAGCCATTCTTAAATGAATCAACTCTGGCTAAAGAGTGGTGTCTCCAGAGAGGAGAAGGGGACTTTCTGACCCACCTGCGGGCAGGAGCCATGGATATGTCGGACAGAACGGCTGCCCAGAATTTCCAACCACTGCGATGTAAGGAGAGGTGAAAAGGGGCAGGAGCTACAGAGGCTTTTCTTCTCTCTCTCTCTTTAAAAAAAAAAATACAAGAGGCTCTTCTTACAAAGCGTTGAGATAACATTGATTCCATCACATTTTTTAAAAATTGGCTAATTTGCATAGAAAACTACAATCATAACTATTGTTTGGGTCTGTTTAAGTAACTTTATTGAAAAATATTTGGTCTGGGTGCATGTGTAAACACACTGTTTATTTTTAGTTGCCTACTGGGGACTCTGGTGGAAAACTGGGTGAGCAGGGGAACATATTTCAAATAACACAAGACAGCTGGTTTTATCCAGTCACTGATTGGTTAGGTGTGGGGTGGAGGAACATAGAGGCTTGGAATTCCCCTTGGTTATTAGAGACAATACTCAGGTTGCTGACTCAACTCCCTTCGTGCTTGCTTTCCTCCAATGCGGAGATCAAATGGTGAAAATTCATCTTCTCAGCCTCCCGGGAAGGGGGGCCTTGCTAGTCAGTTCCTGTGATCAGGACACGAATGGAAGTCCATTAGTGCTGCCCCTTCTGCCTTCCTCCCAGCCTGGAAAGCGGGGAGGATACCTGAGGCTCCTGTCTCCCCTAAGGATGACAGAGCAAGAAAACAGGAGGGAGACAAGAAGCTATGAGTGCCCGTGTCTGAACTTCCTGTCGCCAGACAGATAAACTTCCTGAGACAGATAAACCCCCTACCTTATAGAAGCTCTCTGCGGAAGTGTTCTTTGATTCAGAGCTGACACAGCCTAATAGATGTAGCTATCACAACATCAAGGAAGTAGAAAATAGTACAAATCTGTCCTTGGTAGCCAAAGGTCGCCAATTTTTTCTGCAAATCATGTTGCCCTTTCAGGAGGCATAGAAGGCTCAATATTGGTCCCTCAAAGATGTTCACATCCTGTGTCCAGAACCTGTGAACTGGATATCTGTGAACATGATATCTTACCTAGTAAAAGAGAGCGTGTGTTATGATTAAGTCAAGGATCTTGAGCTACGAGGATGAGCCTCGATTATCTTAAAGGTCGCCAATTTTTTCTGCAAATCATGTTGCCCTTTCAGGAGGCATAGAAGGCTCAATATTGGTCCCTCAAAGATGTTCACATCCTGTGTCCAGAACCTGTGAACTGGATATCTGTGAACATGATATCTTACCTAGTAAAAGAGAGCGTGTGTTATGATTAAGTCAAGGATCTTGAGCTACGAGGATGAGCCTCGATTATCTAGGTGGGGCCAATGTAGTTACAAGGGTTTTTATAAAAGGGAAACAGGAGTGTCAGACATGTGAGGATGGAAGCAGAGGTTACGAAAGAAGATACCACGCCACTGGCTTTGCAGACAGAGGGAGGGACCACAGGTCAAGGTTTGCAGATGACCCCTAAAGACTGGAAAAGGCAAGAAAATGGATTCTCCCCTAACACTCCCAGAAGTAATGCCACTCAGTGGACCCATTTTAAACATCTACCTCCAAAACTGTAAACTAATAAACTTTTGTAGTGATAATACTACGGCCGCGGACGACAGGGCTTAAGCGCAGGAGGGCCTAGAGGAGCTATCCCACATTAAAGATCAGGAACAGCAGCGGTAAGGAGATACCCCTTGTCCAAGGTAAGGAGCAGTGGCTGTGCTTTGCTGGAGCAGCCATGAAGAGATACCCCACGCCCAAGGTAAGAGAAACCCAAGTAAGATGGTAGGTGTTGCAAGAGGGCATCAGAGGGCAGACACAC
>SJYC01062022.1:0-18484 GCA_006408675.1 Madoqua kirkii
GAGGAATCTTGAGAGTCCCTTGGACTGCAAGGAGATCCAACCAGTCCATTCTGAAGGAGATCAACCCTGGGATTTCTTTGGAAGGAATGATGCTAAAGTTGAAACTCCAGTACTTTGACCAGCTTATGAAAAGAGTTGACTCACTGGAAAAGACTCTGACGCTGGGAGGGATTGGGAGCAAGAGAAGAAGGGGATGATCGAGGATGAGATGGCTGGATGGCATCACGGACTCGATGGACGTGAGCTGAGTGAACTCTGGGAGTTGGTGATGGACAGGGAGGTCTGGCGTACTGAGATTCATGGGGGTCCCAAAGAGTCGGACACGACAGAGCCACTGAACTGAACTGAACTGAAGACAGTGCTTCCCTTTTGGCTCAACTGGTAGAGAATCCGCATGCAATGCAGGAGACCTGGCTTTGATCCCTGGGTTGGGGAGATCCCCGGGAGAAGGGAAAGGCTACCCTCTCCAATATTCTGGCCTGGAGAATTCCATGGACAGCCTATGGAGTCGCAAAGAGTCAGACATGACTGAGTGACTTCACTCACTCATACCTAGGCAGCATTTACAGTTTTTTAGCAAATATGTTACTTAAAGCAGAGATGTATCTGTAAAGGGACTTAGCAGGATGACAGTGTATCAGATAACTTCAGCAAATGCTGCTAATATAAGGATTATCAGACACTGGCCTATGGCTTCCTTGTCTTTGACTCGATGGACGTGAGCTTGAGTGAACTCCGGGAGATGGTGATGCACAGGAAAGCCTGGCGTGCTGCAGTTCATGGGGTCGCAAAGAGTCAGACACGACTGAGTGACTGAGCCGAACCAAACCGATGGCAATTTGTTACAGAAGCAGTAGTAAACTAAACCAGGAGCATTTAATGCACAACAAAATTAACACACTGAACTCCTACAAGACTCTCAAAAGGGCCTCCAGGCGTAACTCAGATCCGTACAGGACACTGTGGGGCAGCCCGGGACTGTGCTTTCGCAGATCTCTGAGCTAATGAGATGGCACTGCAGACTTGGGGGCAAATCCGGTTTCTTTGATCCATAATTGTTTTTTTGAACTCAGTTTCCCAGAGGTTTTTGTGACTAGGTTGTATCTATTGAATTGGAAATCTCATTCATGTGACATTTAATATAGAACTCTCTGAATGCATGATTAATTTTTGCAGATCAGATATTACCTCATTATCAGATTTACAGAAAGCAGCAAAGTAATTATAAAGCAGCTATTTTTAGCACACTCTGCCCGGGTTATTTCTCTGCCAAATCATTTTGCCCTGGGAAATAACACGTGGCACTATCAAAAACAAGTTGAATCTTGGTGAGCAATCTGTTCAGATAATTGCATCTTTATTATTGATGGTTCCCCCTCAGGATTTGGGGGTCTCAAGATCTGCTCTGCCCCTGTACTGCAATTCATTAAGATTTCCATCCTGAGCCAGTTTTAATTAAACTGTCCTCCTTTTCCTTTTAGTTTCCCATAGCTCATCTTTCTTAGCAGGTCACAGTTGAGAAATCCAGCTGCTGGGTTCATCTGAGTCCTCCTATTTATCTGCCTCCCTCCTATTTATCATTTCAGGGAGTCACCTCTCAGTTTAAAAGTTCAGCATTTTATTGAGCTGAACAAGCATAAAATGTACCTGCTTCCAAAAAGAGAAAACAAAAAACTAAAAAGGAAAGGGAAAAAAAAAAGACTGGCATCTCAGTCTGCATCTTATAGAAAATAAAACAGGTGCTACTTTATTCATAAGCCTATGTTTGTGACAGTAAGGCTAGGTGATAATTTAATGTCCTTTAAAAATCAACTTCTAGCTTTCTTCATCTTGAAATTAAACTGCCTTGTGATGGATTAATATGACACGACAGGGTATGACATAAGATATGATATACAATAGGCGGATTTCTGGAAGATTTATAACTTTTCATCCCCTTTCCAATAGAATTCTCCTGATTGGCTATAGTCAGTTTTTTAATCTTATGTACAAATAAAATAGATTTGATTGTCTGTTACTTGTTTATTTTCACTGAGAAGCAATAATATAGCTACATTTCTTGTCAGTTGTCCTTATAAGTTTTCACAGTGATGACTTTGTTTCCATAACACAGGTTCTCCTTCATTGTAGGTAAGGGAAAAAAGGAATTTCTTTGTTCATCCAGCAATCTAATAAATATTCATTGAGAGTTTTCTTTGTGCAAGGCTTTGTGCAAGGCAATGCATAGAATTTAAAATTGTCTAAGAGAGGCTCTACTTGAAGGCAGTTCACTGAGTTAGGTTTTACATGTTGACGATCATTCTCTACCTCAAAGAAAAGCAAAGGACTCCTCATTGCCACCCCATTTCTTGTTACAATATTTGGAAGAGAAGATTTGAGAACATAGTCTGGAGGAAAGGTTAAGCTTAGTTAGGAGGCATCAGTTATTCATCAGATACTGTAGGGACAAGTAGAACAATAAAATAAAGAGAAAAGTAATGTTATAAAATACATTTACAAAGGATGACTTGAAAAAAATATAGTAACTGATCAGCCATTAGGTAAGCAAATATAAAACATTTTTTCTTTTAACTTCTTTAATATACATATCTAAGCATTGTCTTATGAGGTTAAGATAAAACAATACATGTAGTACGAAAGAAAACTATAGCATGAAGGTCTGAGTGAAGTCGAGATAAATGGAAATATACCCTATTTCAAAACTGCTATGTAATGTGAAGTGGTATGATGTTTACTTTATACGTATGCTGTGAGAAGTTAAGGAGTGTGAGTGTGTGTATGTATATATACAGGCTGCATGGGTCCTAGCTGTAGCATCCAGGATCTTTGTTGCCCCGTGGCATGTGGGATTCTAGTTCCCTGACCAGAGATCGGACCTGCACCCCTGCAGAATTGCAAGGCAGATTCTTAACCAGTGGATCACCAGGGAAGTCCCAAGGATATATATTTTAATTCCTACAGCAACCCATAAAATAAATGCAAAGAAGTATACCCCAGAAGTCAATCAGTAAATTCCAACAGAAATCTAAAATTTATTCAAATAAGCTCAAGGAAAGCAGGAAAAGAGAACAGAGGCAACGTACAGAAAACAGAGAATAAAATGGTAGACCTAAATCCAACTATGTCAATAACTGCACTAAACGTTAAAGAAACTCACTGGGTGATGAAACATTTTTTCACCAAACAGTGCTAGAACCGAAAATCCATATAGAAAATACCGATACTCCCTATTTCGTGCCATACAAAAATATTAATTTGAGGCATATTATAAACCTAAAGGTAAAACCTAAAATCATAAGGCTTTTGGAAGAAAAGAAAATGGGAGAATAAGTAAGCCACAGAATGCAATATTAACTAAATAAAACTGGTAAATTATATTGTATCCAACACTTCTGCTTATCAGCAGACATTACTAGGAAATGAAGAGGTGACTTATGGACTGGGGAATAAGATATGCTAAACTAGTATCTGGAATACACAAAAGGTGATCTCAGTAACAAGACATACAACCCCATTAGAAAAGTAGACAAAGGATTTGGACAGACAATTCATAAAACAAGTAGTCAATAAACATATGAAAACACTTTTAACTTAATTATTCAATAGAAAAATGCAAATCAAACCCACAATGAGGTTTCATTATGTGGCCATCAGAATGGCAAACTTTTTTAAAAACTGAAAACAGCAAGTGTCAACGAAGACGTGAAACAACTATAAGGTTAGTGGGGATGTAAATGGTGTAACCATTGAAAATCATCTAACAGTTCTTATAAAATACGCATACCTTGCTACAACCTAGCAATACCATTCCTAAATATTTACCCCAAAGAAAGGAAAAGTACCATCTACATAAAGACATGAAAGAATATTGATAACAGCATTTATAACATCTCAAAACTGGAAACAGCTCAGGTGACCATCAAAAGGAGAAAGGATAAACATAATATATTCATGGGGTATTATTCAGCAATAAAAACTACTGATATAAGCAATAGTGTGTATAAATTTTAAGTTACGGTGGAAGAAAAAAGCCTAAGGCGAGAGAGTACATACTCTATGACTTTCATTTATATGAAATTCTAGAAGATTTAAAATTAATCTACTGTAGAAAAAAATCAGAACAGAGTTCCCTCTGGAAGTATAAAGTCAGAGACTGCTGTTTCAGGGACATAAGGCAACTTTTTGAGGTTATGTTAACATTTTATATCTTGATAAGATTTTGGATTAAGCAGATGAATACATTTTTCAAAGCTCATTAAAGTTCATAGTTAATATTTGTGCATTTTATTATATGTTGAACCAAACAAAACCGTAAAAAACCAAAAAGCATGAAATTCTAATTGTTTATATGTAAACAAAAGTCTTTAGAAAGAAGTCTATGAATCTGCAACCCACTCCAATATTCTTGCCTGGGAAATCCCGTGGGCAGAGAAGCCTGGCTGGTTGCAGTCCATGGAGGCAAAAAAGTGTCAGACACGACTTAACAACAGTGTCCTGTAAACATGCCTGGCCCTTATTCTCTCGTTCTTTTTTCTCCTGCCACCTGGCTGAGCACAAACATCTCACCTAGATCTCTGCCAGATCGTCGAGATCCTGACAAGGGCCCCTTCCTTCTCTCTTGACCTCATGCTTCGTATGAAGAGGTTTCAGCTAAGCCAGCTAAACTCATGGTCTCCCTCCCGAAGGGAGAAGGGATTTATTTGATTAAAGAGTTTAGGGCAAGAAACTGACCTTCCTTAGACTAATAAGTACTAATAAGTCATTTTTGCCTTATAATTATATTGGCCATTTTGTCTTATACTTAACAATATCTCTGCAGGGAATGAAATTCTCTTTATAACATCTAATAACCATTCACATTATTTTATTCATTGTAAAAGTGCAGGTCTTCAAAATTTGATTACTTCATGCTATGGCTGGCTATATAACACCTGGAGTATTTTATGTACATTAATCCTAGGGAAGTTCACCCTTATAGTATCTTAGCAGTTCTACCTCTATTTGTAATCAAAGGCATATAGATTTGCCACTTGTAGACACTTTAAAATATTCATTCAGTTTAACTTGCTAACATGGTAAAACATGGAAGATGTGATACATAAAGAACAAACAAGTCATAGTGCTTACAACACAAAAGCAGCAGAGTGGACAGATTTTTAAAAGGCTCAGCTCAACAGGGAATAGAAAAAAGAAAACACAAATGTCTCTGCCCTGCATGGAAAAGCCTTGCCTTTGTGTGCTGTTTCCAGGCAGATGAAAAGGCAAAGAGAAGCCCCAGCCTGCGTTGCTCCCCTGGGATTCGAAGGAACAAAAGAAAAGCAAACACTTCTTTGCTTCCAAGAATGACATGTAGGCAGGAAGCCTCTGTCTTTTCCTTTTTCCTTCTTCCTTACCATTAAACAAAAGATAATGGTAAGGTAGAAATCCTTTTAACAATTATTTTTGTTTAGGGGGTAAGAGTGTAGTACTTCTTGCGAAAATGATAGCAGAACTTATTTGCTTCCCTTCTTCACGTTGTCTAATGCAAAATCCAATTGTTACTTTCCAAAGGATTACTGATTGTTTTATGATAGAGCTGAAATTTAAAACCTCTGATTTTTTTCAACCATCTATTATTCCAAGAACTATAGGGAATACCTCAGTTCAGTCTTCCCTGGTGGCTCAGTTGCTAAAGAATCTATCTTCAAGGCAGGAGATCAGAATTCAATCCCTGGGTCAGGAAGAGCCCCTGGAGAAGGAAATGGCAACCCACTCCAGTGTTTTTGCCTGGGAAATCCCGTGGACAGAGGAGCCTGGCGGGCTACGGTTCATGGGGTTACAACAGCTGGACACACACTGTGGTTTATCGACTAAGCCACTACCCCCCACAGTTAACGCTGATTGTAAATGACTTCCTCGGGTGACCTAAAACCATCTCAAAGTCCCATTCCTAGAACTTCAGCTCATCTTACGTGTTCGTCCCAATGACGTGCTGTGATGGTGAGCAGCCACTAGGATGAGCTCAGAGCTCGCCCCGCTTCCGACCTTATAATCGTCCCAGGCCCTTACCTCATCAGCGGGAGACGATGCGAGACTCTCCAACGGATGGTAAGAGCTGTGCTAGCATGCTTCCTCCAGTCCACAGAGACAAGGGGCTCTCGTTATTCCCTCCTTCTCACGGGTCTTATTCTAAATAGCAAGACGTGTGTGGAAAACTCAGTTTTATTGAATTCAAAAAACATCACCATCACAATACTCTCTGGCTAGTGCATTCAGTATCCACATCCTCTAAATCCTAGCAAGTTGTGACAGGTCCTCTCTATGAAATCCTCCACCTTTCTTCTGACACTGAGGATCAGATACTGAGATGAATCACAGAAAGAGAGCAGAATCTTCTTTGGCACTTTTTGCCAATTAAATCCACAAATACCTTTGACTTAAAAAAGGCTGTAAAGGAATTCCCTGGTGGTATAGAGGTTAGAACTCCGTGCTTTCAGCACCAAGAGCCTGGGTTCAATGTCTGGTTGGGGAACTAAGATCCCACCAGCCACTTAGTGTGGCATTATCATCATAAAGACCTTGCAGCCTAAAGTGGATGCTCTTGACCTCCAGTATTCTTCACATCCTATCCCTATGGATTTGCTCCAGATCCTCTGGTTGTTCCTTTTCAGTGTCTAAGCCTCTTTGTCCACTTTCTTTTCTGTGGATCTCGTCGAGGCTTCCATCCGTGGTGTAATGTTGTGGACACTCTATTAAGTGGACACTCTCATGTCGTGGACACTCTACTAAGATCACAAACCCAAGTGAGTACATGACTCTGAACATAAATAAATGCAACAGGCCATATTTGAGACAAATAATGCTCTCTTACTTTTTGATACTGTAAAGAACTACCTTTCTCTCATAAGAAAAACAAATCACAAGCATGATCTTAAATGGCAGCTGAAATTCAGCATCAGGGAGGTGATGAGTCAGTAGAATCACTAAGCCTACAAGGAACCAGGAAGCAGCTACTTCTTGGCTTCAGTCAACATCTGCCAATTGATAAAACAACTATTAGCAAATATTTTCATTTCTCAAAAGAATCCAAAAACCAGATTTCTATATGAAGCCTCCAATGTTTAAAAAAGAATAGATATATATATATGTATAGTTGAATCACTTTGCTGTACAACTGGAATTAATATATTGCTAATCAACTATATTCCAATATAAAATTTAAAAATGATTTTTAAAAATTAATACAATAAAGTAAAATTCTGCTCAAGACTAACACATCTGCCCACCAGAAACAGCCAGCCAAACAGAACATATTTCCTTGGCAGATGTCATCAGTTGGTCATCAGTCGGTGACTTCTTTGCTGTAAATTACTATAGGCGGTTGTTTTCAAACTGTAGAGCACAATGCACTATTAGACTAGGTAATCAGTTCAATGGATTGCAAGAAGCAATTTTAAATGAAGTCAAATTGCTTTGAAGAAAATTAAAAATAAGGAAACGTATCACACTGAATAAGGATACGTGTTATTACAGGAGACAAACATGCATCTGTGAGAGTGTGTGTGTGTCGCTGGGGATTCCCTGGTGGCTCAGACAGTAAGGAACTGGCCTGCGGTGCAAGAGACCTGGGTTGTGATCCTTGGGTTGGGAAGATCCCCTGGGGAGGGGAACGGCTCTGCACTCTTGCATTGCCTTGTATTCTTGCCCAGAAAATTCAAATTTTAACTGTCGTCAAAAAGTTTGAAAGTTACCACCTATTTATTCATTCCAATCCTTTATCTTCAATTGCAACTTAAATGCAAATTATTGTGAAATGTTCATCTGTATGCTAGATTTTTCTCTTGAACTTCAGTCATTTACTTTCAATTATCTGCTGGATATTATCACTGGATAACTCACAGGTCCCACAAATACAATCTAACAGAATGAAATAATAGCCTCTGCAGTTAGAGCTCAGTGTGACTCTTAAGATTTCTTAGCCTGTTTTCTCACCCTTGAAATTAGGATAGCTGAGCTGTCTGAATATGGCTGTTGTAAGAAGGCAATGGCCACCCACTCCAGTACTCTTGCCTGGAATATCCATGGACGGAGGAGCTTGGTCGGCTGGAGTCCGTGAGGCTGCTAGGAGTCAGACACGACTGAGTGACTTCACTTTCACCTTTCACTTCCATGCACTGGAGAAGGAAATGGCAACCCAGTGTTCTCGCCTGGAGAATCCCAGGGATGGGGGAGCCTGGTGGGCTGCCGTCTATGGGGTCGCACAGAATCGGACACAACTGAAGCGACTTAGCAGCTGTAGCAGCAGCAGCAGCAGCAGCAAGACTTTGTCCTTACAACAGTGCCTGGCACATACAAAAATAAATATTGCTTGAGCACCAGTCATAGACATTGCTCTGGGCACTAGAGATTAATGAGAACAGTTAGCCCTTCCGTAATAAGATAGTGCTGCTTTTCAGCAGTTCAATAAAGAAAATTAAATCAACAAAACATCACTTCAGTATTTACTGGATACATACTGTAATCCTTTCATAACGTAACCTCTCAATACCCTTTTCAAATCACCTCTTTGAGGATTACTAACTTGTGACCATAAGGATGACCTTTTCCCTCTAGAGTATATGAGCCCGCCCCTGCCCTGCTGACCAGGAAGCAGTTTTCAGACAGGCCTTAGCTGCATTGGGTATAGGACACAACCTGTCATTTTGCTGTGTTACAGAACTTGGGTGTATGTTCCACAAGTTCTGGTGAATAAGATGGTGTTTGTCTTGGTCCCTTAGGGCTGCGGTAACAAAGTGCCATAGATGGTGGATTATGTACAACAGACATTTATTTCTCACAGTTCTGAAAGAGGGGAAGTCCAACAGCAAGGCACCAGCACATTCAGTTTCTTATCTGGTAAGAGTCAGCTTTCTGGTTCAGAGAGTCTTCTCACTGGGTTCTCATAGTCAGGAGGGACAAAGGATCTCCCTGGGACCTTTTTTTTAAGGGCACTAATCCCATTCGTGAAGAAGACTCCACTCTCATGACCGTATCACTTCCCAAAGTCACCAAATTCAAGCAGAATCACATGGGGGACTAGGTTTCAACATATGAATTTGGGGGGTGAGGGACAACAGACATTCTGTCCATAGAAATGTACTTCGGCTTGAGAAGCAGTGAACACAGGAGCGATCTCTGTTAATCTCCTGATTGGCCTTCCTAGCCCCTTTTAATATATCCTTTACTCTGAAACTACAGACTATTTCTAGAATGGACTCTGATCATGTCCCTTCCCTTTCTTACCCTATCATGATGTCCCATAGCTATCTGTAGAAAAGTCTAAGCTCCCAGTGAGATTTACCAGGGCCTTTCTGATCTTATCCTCATCTCTCAAATTCTACCTTCCTTTCAATCAGAACAACCTGTAGTTTTCAATACTTGTAGCACTCTCTGTCACTTCTGGACTTTTACATGGGCTACTCACCTCGTGGAAGGATTTTTGCTCCCCTTGGTATCATCACTTTTCCTGTCTCCTCCCCCCAAACTTTCAAAAGTCAATTGAATTACACTTTGAAATTATTGTTTTTTGATTCTCTCTCCTTGAAGGAAGGGGAGCATATCTTTATTCATTGTTATATTCCCAGTAACTAGAATGAAATGCCTAGTACATAGAAGGCTTCTATATTTATTTCCTATTGCTGTAGTAACAAATTATCACATAGTAGCCGAAAATAATGCAAATTTATTATCTTATAGTTCTGTGGGTCAGAAGTTTGATAGGTCTCATGAGGCTAAAATTAAGATGCCAGCAAGTCTCCATTCATGTCTGTAAGTTTCTGATGGGATTCGTTTCCTTATCTTTCCAGCTTCTAAAGGCCATCATACTCTTGGCCTATGGTCCTTTCCTTCTACTCTCAAAGCTAGAATAGGCAAGGCAGGCCCTCTCACGTTCCTCTCCTGTCTCCCTCTTCTGTTTCTAAGGACAAGCACAATTACAAAATACCTGAATAATCCAGGACAATGTACTGATTTTAGGTTAGAGCCTTAATTACTTTTGTAACCTTAATTCCCCTCTGTCATGTGAGGCAACACTCAAATGTGTCAGGGATTAGGTTATGAACATCCTGATGGTGGTTCTTGTTTAGCCGCTAAGCTGATCCCCTGAAATGTAGCCCCCCAGGCCCCTCTGCCCATAGGATTTCCCAGGCAAGAAAACTGGAGTGGGAAGCCATTTATTTCCTCCTCCAGGGGACCTTCCAGACAGTGGGATGGAAGCTGCGTCTCCTGCATTGGCAGGCGGATTCTGTACTGATGAGCCACCAGGGAAGTCTGTGGACGTGTTGGGGGCTACTATTCAGCCGACCACAGTCCCAGTCAACGGTCATAGATGGACAATAACTGAGTGTCCAGTGGGCCAGCTGGTGGCTGTGGCAGTGGATGACTGCCATGCCTGCCCAGTGGTCCTCTTTTTCCTGACAAGGCACTTTCATATTTCCAGGGGAGCTCCTTCCTCCTTCTCCCATTTCATACCGTCTTAGTGGGTATGAGTTAGTTAAAGTAATGCTAGTTGCTGTAACTTACAATGCCTCTAGTTTCAAGTGCTTCAGAATATAATTATTTTTTGCTCACATAAATCCGCAGTGAGTATTTCTGATTTAGCTGCTGTCTTTCAAGCAGTTCAGAGGACTCAAAGACCCAGATTACTTCCATCTTGTGACTTTATCATCAGCAACACATAATTGCCAATATCATCTGGGAAACCTCTTTGATTCATTCAGCTAGGAAAGGGGTAAATTTGAACATTCAGGAAATGTTTCGACAGGTCACATCAGGAAAGACACTCGTCATGTCTGCTCATATTCTAAGGACTGTGACTATCCCTAATGACAAAGGAGATTGGAACTGTGGTCCAGCCATGCCCAGGAAGACAAGGAAATGAGCAAGCTAATCATCTTGCCATCTCAGCCACAGTGAGAATTTTAAAATAACAGTGCCCAGGACTCCCATGGCCAAGGACTGTGCTAGTGAGCTAAATCAATCTGAAAATAAATCTTAAATGACTCTCAGTTAAAATGTGTTCAGCTACCAGATCCAAAAGCACAATTCAGTGGCATAATCAAATAAGGTACATTTTAGGTCCAAAATAAGAAGTCTGGGATGGCAGGCCGTGGCAGGTATGCCAGCTCATTGAAAGGATCAGGAAGCCAAGCCTCTTTTTATTTCCCTGCATCACCATCCTCAGTATGCTGTGGAGCTTCTCGCGGTTATAGATTGGCTACTGCGCCTTCAGGCCTCACGCCCACCGTCCAGACAGAAAGAAGCAGAGGACTAGAAATGCTGCCCAGGGCCTGGACTGCATCACTTAGACATGCCTAAGTGGGAGACTCGGAAACTGAACATTTTCTTTTCCTAACTTCCACTACTGGCAGGAAGGAGAAGGGTTTGGAATGGGTGCTGAGTAAACACCTGTCTGCGTAATTGGAATCTTTGGAGCTGATTCATCCTTTATAAATCTTTAATTCTTAAAGGTATCTGTTCCTGCACCTAAAACACCCCGGAATCCTGAGCTGTTCTGTTTCTTGTTATTTCTTACACTTAGCTCTTAAAGCTTCTCTTTTACTTCCCTGAGCTATTATTTTTCCAATAAAGTCCCTTTACTATTTTAGTCATTAAGCGTTAGTGTTTGTTGGTGGCAAACAACATAAATTAACTGATAGCATCCAATGAAGGATTCTGGGTGTTTAAGGGTCCAGGAAGTATGAGGTTTATGCATATTACTCTTTTTACAGTTTAGAATCTATTGGGTACTTAGCCCTGTGCATGAAATATCCTAGCAATAACTTGGAACGGAAATTTTAACAGAATACTTAGCAGTTTTGTTAAAGTACCTAAAATGCATTTATTAGAAGTGAAAATATTCACCTAATGGAACATTTAGATAAAATGAGTTTTTCTGTCTCCATTTCTGAGATCAACTCTTATCTGTGCAGAATGGAGCTGGTTAAAAATGGTGCAAATGGGTAACTAGCATTTTGGTAATGAAATATCACTATTTAAATACAGTAATTTCATTAAACAACTGTCATTATCCCTAAGATCCTTTTGATGATTTCTTCCATATAACTCTACCAGAAAAGCACTTGGAAAATAAAAAAAGAAATATCTACCAGCTAAAATGCTTTCAGAATATAAAATGGGACAGAAGAGAGAAATAGTAGAACAGCATAGACCCTCAGCCAACATTACAGCTGCAAAACTGATGATAAATGCCAGCACGATGAGAATGATGTCTTAATAATATGTGAGTACTACTCACCTACAGGCGAATCTTGGATCATATTTAATAGAATCTACTGCCTCATTTTAGAGATGAGAAAACCGAGTATCAGCAAAGTAACCAATATGCACACTGTCACTCAGGTAGTTGACAGAAGCACCAAGATGCAAATCTAGGTATGAACAGAAGTATAAACTTTGTGCTACGAAGGAAAGAGCTCCACATGTGAACAACAAAAAATAATAATAATTGGAACTTATTTTCCACCTTATATTGAGGTTAATCTGCAAAATATCTATCATTTACTAAATAAGTTACATGAAAATTGAATAACAAAATTATTTCAGGTGCAGAATACTTAGTAAGGAATGTGCCTTTTGTATGTATCCTTCTATATGTGTGTATGTGTATAGAGATATTATTCATCATTAAAGTCAAGGCATTTTCCATAAAACTGAAGTTTAAGCATATGACACTGATTAAAAATATTATCATGGCAGACATAAAATAAATCAGTAAATTCTAACCAGGCTTAAAGGATCTGAAAGAAAATCCAACACTTTGGCCTAATCCAAGTTTGTTTATAAGACACCTGCAGCTATCATTCGTTTTCTCTTGGAATTTAGAATGCAATTAATCATACGCCGTAAATCCAAACAGAAAAACTGTGTGTAGTGAAAATGCAGATTATGTAGAGTTTTGAAAACTGTGAAGAAAAGCTTTATACAAGAATCCTGCATGGACAATTAACTTGTTGCCAGTCACCATTAAACAAATGCAAGTACATTAATGAGAGGAACGTTTCCAAGCAAACTCTAGTCAGTTGATTGATGATTGTTTAATGCCTGGAGAAGATAGCACAAAATTGAGTAATAATGATTAATTTGTATCTCTTAAAGGTATTGGTGTGATTGAGGGAAGGCAGGTGGGAGGTGACGTGAAATGAAGGGATACTAAGGTAAAATTTAAGTCATGCATATAATTCAGGCATAATTATTTTCACACTGGTTTTATAAAAACTTATAGGTCCCCTATAATAAAATAATCATGCCCCAGAAAATGTAAATAAGGTAATAATAAAGAAATAATAGACACGAAATACTTCTCTAGTAAATCAAAGGCTTATTTTGCAGCAAGGAAAAACAACTTAATGGAATCCTGCTGTATTAGAAGGACATTATTTCCTCCAGAGTCATAGGATATACGTAAAGAATATTAGGAGTTGTATCAACTTGGGCTATTAGTTGTAAGCAACACAATCTACTGCAGCTAGTGTAGGTATTAATAGAAAATGAACTTATTGAAAGCTAACTGATTCTATCTAGTAAATCTTAAATATATTAGATAGCTCAGAGAATCATTGGGTGGGTTGGAGAAATAAGCTCAAGACCAGCCTCTAGGGTGAATTACTGGAACCACACCACAGAACTCACATCAGCAAAGTGAATGAGACAGCCCCATCCTGCTTCCTCCTATAGTTCATTTTCCCACTGAAGTCTCACTTAAGGGCATCTCACTGCTAATACCAAGGTCACAAGGTCAGCTTAACCACAAGGGACTCTGAGAATATAGGTTTTTTGTAAACTGCCTTGGGAAGATGGGGGTTTATACCAACTTGCCAGTGGACTTCCCTGGTGGCTCAGATGGTAAAGCATCTACCTACAATGCGGGAGACCCAGATTCAATCCTTGGGCTAGGAAGATCTCCTAGAGAAGGAAATGGCAATCCACTCCAGTATTCATGCCTGGAAAATCCTATGGACAGAGGAGCCTGGTGGGCTACAGTCCACAGGGTCACTTAGAGCTGGACACAACTGAGCGACTTCACTTTTCTTTCTTTCTTGAGGAAGATGGAGCTCACAAAGTGGAGAACTATCAAATAGAGAAAAGGTGTTCAAGGCTTTCTGGGAAGTATGGTGGACAGAATTCTAAGACGGGTATTATGATTACCATATCCTGGAATTATACCCATGATCACTTATACAGTAAAAGGGATTTGCAGATGTAATTAAAAATCCTAAATAGTTGATTATGAGTTCATCAAAACAGTGATTATCCTTGGTGGATCTGTCCTAACTAGGTAAACCCTTAAAAGGAAGTGTGCCCTCTCTGAGAGGTGGTCTGAAGTACAAGAAGAGTTTTTCTGCTGGTCTTAAAGATACAGGGTCCACAAGTTTGATATCTGTAAAGAAATGGATTCTGCCAATGACCACAGTAACTTGGACGAGGACCCTAAGCCTCAGATGAGATGGGAACCTCAGCTGACACTTTAATTTCAGCCTTGTGAGACCCTGAGCAGAGAATCCAGTTATACCCACCTGGACTTCCAACACATAAAATTATGAGCTACTAAAGGGGCTCTGTTTTAAGCTGTTAGCTTTGTGAGCATCTGTTAAGCAGATATGAAATTAATATAGGCAGCTTCAAATGACAGGAATCTCCCACAGGTATCACATATCAACATCAGGATGGTAGATTATTAAGAATCTTGTTTCACAGTTCCAAAATGCAAATGATTATTAAAAGCCAATTTATATTTTCATTTAAAACTATTGTTAACTGCTGCTTGAACATGAACGTGAAATCACTCAGTCTTGTCCGACTCCTTGTGACCCCATGGTCTGTAGCCTACCAGGCTCCTCCGCCCATGGGATTTGCAAGGCAAGAATATTGGAGTGGGTTGCCATTTCTTTTCAGTTCAGTTCAGTTCAGTTCAGTTCAGTCACTCAGTCATGTCCGACTCCTTGTGACCCCATGAATTGCAGCACTCCAGGCCTCCCTGTCCATCACCAACTCCCAGAGTCCACTAAAACTCATGTTCATCGAGTCCGTGATGCCATCCAGCCATCTCACCCTCTGTCATCCCCTTCTCCTCCTGCCCCCAATCCCTCCCAGCATCAGAGTCTTTTCCAATGAGTCAACTCTTCGCATGAGGTGGCCAAAGTACTGGAGTTTCAGCTTCAACATCATTCCTTCCAAAGAAATCCCAGGGTTGATCTCCTTCAGAATGGACTGGTTGGATCTCCTTGCAGTCCAAGGGACTCTCAAGAGTCTTCTCCAACACCACAGTTCAAAAGCATCAATTCTTCAGTGCTCAGCCTTCTTCACAGTCCAACTCTCACATCCATACACGACCACTGGGAAAACCATAGCCTTGACTAGACGGACCTCAGTTGGCAAAGTAATGTCTCTGCTTTAGCTGCTGTTAAAAAGTTACTCCCTGGTATAAACTGAAATTTAGAAATTAAAAGGAAAACAGTTATTTAACAATAAGGGGTTTCAGTTGTTGTGTGTTTTTTTGTTTGTTTGTTTTCTGGCTATGTGGGTCTTTGTTGCTGTGCAGGCTTAAAGGAAAACAGTTATTTAACAATAAGGGGTTTCAGTTGTTGTGTGTTTTTTTGTTTGTTTGTTTTCTGGCTATGTGGGTCTTTGTTGCTGTGCAGGCTTTTCTCCAGTTGCAGTGAGGGGGCTGCTCGCTAGTTGCGGGGATGAGCAGTCTCTTTGCAGAGGCTTCTCTTGCTGCAGAGCATGAACTCGGGGCACCCATGCTTCAGTGGCTGCAGCATGCGGGCTCTGCAGCACAGGCTCAGCAGCTGCGGCGCACTGGGTTAGTTGCTCCATGGCATGTGGAATCTTTCCAGACCAGGGATCAAACCCATGTCTCCAGCATGGGCAGACAGATTCTATACCACTGAGCCACCAAGGAAGCCCTAACTAAGTTTTTGCATTAGACGTATTATCTCAATTTACTGTTGAAGAGTTCATTACTATGGTGAAAATTACACTTAAGTTTGATTTTATAAATCCCACAATGCAAATATTTATCTTTGAAGGAAGAGTATGAGAAAAAGAGAGAAAATGAACAAATTATTAAGGAGGCCAATCAACTTCCTGACTTAGGAACAATGGTATAAATATATCAAATCATATGATTTTATACAGCCTACCTGGGTTTAAAAAGAAAGATTATCCTAGAATAGGAAGAGATGTGTTCTTTTCTTCTCCTTTAGTAGCTTCTTTAATGACATGTAGAAAGTGGAAGCATAAGTCTTAGAAAAATAAAGTCCATTTTTACAATTAGTTGAAATCAGATCAGTTTGTCTAATTAAAAAAAGAAAACAGATAAGTGGTTTTGATATGAAATGGTTTGAAGCTCAAAACAAAGCAAGATGAAATATGGGGGAAATGGTACGGATGAAGTCCAGGGAGACAGTAGAGATCTATGGAATATCTGCTCTCCCCCCACATTCCACTCGTCCCCCTCCAACTCTGAGGTCTGAACACCAACCCGACGTTTAATGACTTCTTTTGAGAACAGAAACATTCATGACCATTTGACTTCTTTTGAGAACAGAAACATTCATGACCATTGTTTCTAAGCCAGACATGCTAAAGATTTCTGCGTCTGAGATGCATGAATACCTGCATAGTTTCTCTTTAGGATGATCTGTCTGAGACTACAGACAATACATTGTCGTTGGCAACATGTGGCTATGGAGCACCTAAAGACTGGCTGGGCCACATTGAGGTTGGTTCTAAGGGTACAGTGGAAATGAATCCGCCTGCCAACACAGGAGATGCAAGAGACGGAGGTTCAATCCCCGGGCAGAGAAGATCCCCTGGAGGAGGAAATAGCAACCCACTCCAGTATCTTTGCCTGAAGAATTCCAAGGATTGAGGAACCTGGTGGCTATGGTCCTTGAGGTTGCAAAGAGATGGACACGACTGAGCCTGTGTGTATACGTATGTGAAAAGACTCTTCAGACTTTGAATACTTGGTATAGGAAAAAAAAACAACCCTCATTTATAAGTTTTACATCAATTATGTGCTGAAATTGTGTATTTTTTAAGTGTTAGTTAAATATATGGGCTTTCCTTGTGGCTCAGCTGGTAAAGAATCTGCCTGCAATGGGGGTTGACCCTTGAACAACTCGGGGGTTAGGGGTACCTACCTCTGGCTGCACAGTAGAAAATCCACATACAGTCTTCCCTGAATATCCTAGGGCACTGGATTTCAAAACCGAGTGATGGTCCTGTTCCTTGTCAGCCCTCCAAATCTGTGGTTCCTCAGCCACGGATTCAACCAACTGCACACCGTGTAGTACTGTTCTAAACTGGGGCGGGGGATATCTGTATAAGTAAACCTAAGCAGTTCAAACCTGTGCTGTTCAAGGTCAACTGTATTAATAAAGTTAATTTCACCTGTTCCCTTTTTGAATGTTGTCATTCTTGATATTGCAGAGATGCATGCTGAGGGCCAATAAGCATTGGAATTGGCATTTGTTCCTAACTGTTGGGAAATTCTCTTTTCTAGTAGAGCTGTTGAAAGAGCTAGAATAGAACACCTAAAATCTTCAAAAACCACTGTTCAGTTATTAGAGATGAACTCATTGGAGAATGCGGCCAATGATCCATAGGTGGATCATTGAAGTCATTTAAATCCCCGAATTTACGTGAAAACTAGCTTTACTTCTTGTCTGTTTAGGAAAGGGAATCAATAAATCCCCTAGGCCAGTTAAGGTTCAGTTGCTCTTACCATTTGCAATTGACAGCATCCCAACCAATGTAATTATTGAGCCATCTGTAGTGATCTTTTACAGTATATTCAAGTCATCACCAGAAAGATATAGGAAGAAAAGTTCTTCTAGGTGCTGCTGTTTAAAACTTATACACATAAGTTATTATGAACATTTTGAAAAGAAAGCAGTCTCCAAGAACTGAGAATATAATCTAAGCCATAAAGCAAAATTTGTCGATTTTGTTTCTGTAGTTATCACTGGATAGTCAACACCAAAATCAGATTGATTATATTCTTTGCAGCCAAAGGTGGAGAAGCTCTATATAGTCAGCAAAAACAAGACCAGGAGCTGACTGTGGCTCAGATCATGAACTCCTTATTCCCAAATTCAGACTAAAATCAAAGAAAGTAGAGAAAACCACTAGAGCATTCAGGTATGAACTAAATCAAATCCCTTACAATTATACATTGGAAGTGAGAAACAGATTCAAGGGTTTAGATCTAATAGACAGAGTGCCGGAAGAACTATGGAAGGAGGTCCATGACATTGTACAGGAGGCAGTGATCAAGACCATCCCCTAGAACAAGAAAAGCAAAAAGGCAAAATGGTTGTCTGAGGAGGTCTTATAAACAGCTGAGAAAAGAAAAGAAGTGCAAGGCAAAGGAGAAAAGGAAAGATATACCCTCCAAAGAACAGCAGGGAGAGATAGGAAAGCCTTCGTCAGTGATCAG
>SJYC01062023.1:0-40777 GCA_006408675.1 Madoqua kirkii
AAATAACAGTGCCCAGGACTCCCATGGCCAAGGACTGTGCTAGTGAGCTAAATCAATCTGAAAATAAATCTTAAATGACTCTCAGTTAAAATGTGTTCAGCTACCAGATCCAAAAGCACAATTCAGTGGCATAATCAAATAAGGTACATTTTAGGTCCAAAATAAGAAGTCTGGGATGGCAGGCCGTGGCAGGTATGCCAGCTCATTGAAAGGATCAGGAAGCCAAGCCTCTTTTTATTTCCCTGCATCACCATCCTCAGTATGCTGTGGAGCTTCTCGCGGTTATAGATTGGCTACTGCGCCTTCAGGCCTCACGCCCACCGTCCAGACAGAAAGAAGCAGAGGACTAGAAATGCTGCCCAGGGCCTGGACTGCATCACTTAGACATGCCTAAGTGGGAGACTCGGAAACTGAACATTTTCTTTTCCTAACTTCCACTACTGGCAGGAAGGAGAAGGGTTTGGAATGGGTGCTGAGTAAACACCTGTCTGCGTAATTGGAATCTTTGGAGCTGATTCATCCTTTATAAATCTTTAATTCTTAAAGGTATCTGTTCCTGCACCTAAAACACCCCGGAATCCTGAGCTGTTCTGTTTCTTGTTATTTCTTACACTTAGCTCTTAAAGCTTCTCTTTTACTTCCCTGAGCTATTATTTTTCCAATAAAGTCCCTTTACTATTTTAGTCATTAAGCGTTAGTGTTTGTTGGTGGCAAACAACATAAATTAACTGATAGCATCCAATGAAGGATTCTGGGTGTTTAAGGGTCCAGGAAGTATGAGGTTTATGCATATTACTCTTTTTACAGTTTAGAATCTATTGGGTACTTAGCCCTGTGCATGAAATATCCTAGCAATAACTTGGAACGGAAATTTTAACAGAATACTTAGCAGTTTTGTTAAAGTACCTAAAATGCATTTATTAGAAGTGAAAATATTCACCTAATGGAACATTTAGATAAAATGAGTTTTTCTGTCTCCATTTCTGAGATCAACTCTTATCTGTGCAGAATGGAGCTGGTTAAAAATGGTGCAAATGGGTAACTAGCATTTTGGTAATGAAATATCACTATTTAAATACAGTAATTTCATTAAACAATTGTCATTATCCCTAAGATCCTTTTGATGATTTCTTCCATATAACTCTACCAGAAAAGCACTTGGAAAATAAAAAAAGAAATATCTACCAGCTAAAATGCTTTCAGAATATAAAATGGGACAGAAGAGAGAAATAGTAGAACAGCATAGACCCTCAGCCAACATTACAGCTGCAAAACTGATGATAAATGCCAGCACGATGAGAATGATGTCTTAATAATATGTGAGTACTACTCACCTACAGGCGAATCTTGGATCATATTTAATAGAATCTACTGCCTCATTTTAGAGATGAGAAAACCGAGTATCAGCAAAGTAACCAATATGCACACTGTCACTCAGGTAGTTGACAGAAGCACCAAGATGCAAATCTAGGTATGAACAGAAGTATAAACTTTGTGCTACGAAGGAAAGAGCTCCACATGTGAACAACAAAAAATAATAATAATTGGAACTTATTTTCCACCTTATATTGAGGTTAATCTGCAAAATATCTATCATTTACTAAATAAGTTACATGAAAATTGAATAACAAAATTATTTCAGGTGCAGAATACTTAGTAAGGAATGTGCCTTTTGTATGTATCCTTCTATATGTGTGTATGTGTATAGAGATATTATTCATCATTAAAGTCAAGGCATTTTCCATAAAACTGAAGTTTAAGCATATGACACTGATTAAAAATATTATCATGGCAGACATAAAATAAATCAGTAAATTCTAACCAGGCTTAAAGGATCTGAAAGAAAATCCAACACTTTGGCCTAATCCAAGTTTGTTTATAAGACACCTGCAGCTATCATTCGTTTTCTCTTGGAATTTAGAATGCAATTAATCATACGCCGTAAATCCAAACAGAAAAACTGTGTGTAGTGAAAATGCAGATTATGTAGAGTTTTGAAAACTGTGAAGAAAAGCTTTATACAAGAATCCTGCATGGACAATTAACTTGTTGCCAGTCACCATTAAACAAATGCAAGTACATTAATGAGAGGAACGTTTCCAAGCAAACTCTAGTCAGTTTGATTGATGATTGTTTAATGCCTGGAGAAGATAGCACAAAATTGAGTAATAATGATTAATTTGTATCTCTTAAAGGTATTGGTGTGATTGAGGGAAGGCAGGTGGGAGGTGACGTGAAATGAAGGGATACTAAGGTAAAATTTAAGTCATGCATATAATTCAGGCATAATTATTTTCACACTGGTTTTATAAAAACTTATAGGTCCCCTATAGTAAAATAATCATGCCCCAGAAAATGTAAATAAGGTAATAATAAAGAAATAATAGACACGAAATACTTCTCTAGTAAATCAAAGGCTTATTTTGCAGCAAGGAAAAACAACTTAATGGAATCCTGCTGTATTAGAAGGACATTATTTCCTCCAGAGTCATAGGATATACGTAAAGAATATTAGGAGTTGTATCAACTTGGGCTATTAGTTGTAAGCAACACAATCTACTGCAGCTAGTGTAGGTATTAATAGAAAATGAACTTATTGAAAGCTAACTGATTCTATCTAGTAAATCTTAAATATATTAGATAGCTCAGAGAATCATTGGGTGGGTTGGAGAAATAAGCTCAAGACCAGCCTCTAGGGTGAATTACTGGAACCACACCACAGAACTCACATCAGCAAAGTGAATGAGACAGCCCCATCCTGCTTCCTCCTATAGTTCATTTTCCCACTGAAGTCTCACTTAAGGGCATCTCACTGCTAATACCAAGGTCACAAGGTCAGCTTAACCACAAGGGACTCTGAGAATATAGGTTTTTTGTAAACTGCCTTGGGAAGATGGGGGTTTATACCAACTTGCCAGTGGACTTCCCTGGTGGCTCAGATGGTAAAGCATCTACCTACAATGCGGGAGACCCAGATTCAATCCTTGGGCTAGGAAGATCTCCTAGAGAAGGAAATGGCAATCCACTCCAGTATTCATGCCTGGAAAATCCTATGGACAGAGGAGCCTGGTGGGCTACAGTCCACAGGGTCACTTAGAGCTGGACACAACTGAGCGACTTCACTTTTCTTTCTTTCTTGAGGAAGATGGAGCTCACAAAGTGGAGAACTATCAAATAGAGAAAAGGTGTTCAAGGCTTTCTGGGAAGTATGGTGGACAGAATTCTAAGACGGGTATTATGATTACCATATCCTGGAATTATACCCATGATCACTTATACAGTAAAAGGGATTTGCAGATGTAATTAAAAATCCTAAATAGTTGATTATGAGTTCATCAAAACAGTGATTATCCTTGGTGGATCTGTCCTAACTAGGTAAACCCTTAAAAGGAAGTGTGCCCTCTCTGAGAGGTGGTCTGAAGTACAAGAAGAGTTTTTCTGCTGGTCTTAAAGATACAGGGTCCACAAGTTTGATATCTGTAAAGAAATGGATTCTGCCAATGACCACAGTAACTTGGACGAGGACCCTAAGCCTCAGATGAGATGGGAACCTCAGCTGACACTTTAATTTCAGCCTTGTGAGACCCTGAGCAGAGAATCCAGTTATACCCACCTGGACTTCCAACACATAAAATTATGAGCTACTAAAGGGACTCTGTTTTAAGCTGTTAGCTTTGTGAGCATCTGTTAAGCAGATATGAAATTAATATAGGCAGCTTCAAATGACAGGAATCTCCCACAGGTATCACATATCAACATCAGGATGGTAGATTATTAAGAATCTTGTTTCACAGTTCCAAAATGCAAATGATTATTAAAAGCCAATTTATATTTTCATTTAAAACTATTGTTAACTGCTGCTTGAACGTGAATGTGAAATCACTCAGTCTTGTCCGACTCCTTGTGACCCCATGGTCTGTAGCCTACCAGGCTCCTCCGCCCATGGGATTTGCAAGGCAAGAATATTGGAGTGGGTTGCCATTTCTTTTCAGTTCAGTTCAGTTCAGTTCAGTTCAGTCACTCAGTCATGTCCGACTCCTTGTGACCCCATGAATTGCAGCACTCCAGGCCTCCCTGTCCATCACCAACTCCCAGAGTCCACTAAAACTCATGTTCATCGAGTCCGTGATGCCATCCAGCCATCTCACCCTCTGTCATCCCCTTCTCCTCCTGCCCCCAATCCCTCCCAGCATCAGAGTCTTTTCCAATGAGTCAACTCTTCGCATGAGGTGGCCAAAGTACTGGAGTTTCAGCTTCAACATCATTCCTTCCAAAGAAATCCCAGGGTTGATCTCCTTCAGAATGGACTGGTTGGATCTCCTTGCAGTCCAAGGGACTCTCAAGAGTCTTCTCCAACACCACAGTTCAAAAGCATCAATTCTTCAGTGCTCAGCCTTCTTCACAGTCCAACTCTCACATCCATACACGACCACTGGGAAAACCATAGCCTTGACTAGACGGACCTCAGTTGGCAAAGTAATGTCTCTGCTTTAGCTGCTGTTAAAAAGTTACTCCCTGGTATAAACTGAAATTTAGAAATTAAAAGGAAAACAGTTATTTAACAATAAGGGGTTTCAGTTGTTGTGTGTTTTTTTGTTTGTTTGTTTTCTGGCTATGTGGGTCTTTGTTGCTGTGCAGGCTTAAAGGAAAACAGTTATTTAACAATAAGGGGTTTCAGTTGTTGTGTGTTTTTTTGTTTGTTTGTTTTCTGGCTATGTGGGTCTTTGTTGCTGTGCAGGCTTTTCTCCAGTTGCAGTGAGGGGGCTGCTCGCTAGTTGCGGGGATGAGCAGTCTCTTTGCAGAGGCTTCTCTTGCTGCAGAGCATGAACTCGGGGCACCCACGCTTCAGTGGCTGCAGCATGCGGGCTCTGCAGCACAGGCTCAGCAGCTGCGGCGCACTGGGTTAGTTGCTCCATGGCATGTGGAATCTTTCCAGACCAGGGATCAAACCCATGTCTCCAGCATGGGCAGACAGATTCTATACCACTGAGCCACCAAGGAAGCCCTAACTAAGTTTTTGCATTAGACGTATTATCTCAATTTACTGTTGAAGAGTTCATTACTATGGTGAAAATTACACTTAAGTTTGATTTTATAAATCCCACAATGCAAATATTTATCTTTGAAGGAAGAGTATGAGAAAAAGAGAGAAAATGAACAAATTATTAAGGAGGCCAATCAACTTCCTGACTTAGGAACAATGGTATAAATATATCAAATCATATGATTTTATACAGCCTACCTGGGTTTAAAAAGAAAGATTATCCTAGAATAGGAAGAGATGTGTTCTTTTCTTCTCCTTTAGTAGCTTCTTTAATGACATGTAGAAAGTGGAAGCATAAGTCTTAGAAAAATAAAGTCCATTTTTACAATTAGTTGAAATCAGATCAGTTTGTCTAATTAAAAAAAGAAAACAGATAAGTGGTTTTGATATGAAATGGTTTGAAGCTCAAAACAAAGCAAGATGAAATATGGGGGAAATGGTACGGATGAAGTCCAGGGAGACAGTAGAGATCTATGGAATATCTGCTCTCCCCCCACATTCCACTCGTCCCCCTCCAACTCTGAGGTCTGAACACCAACCCGACGTTTAATGACTTCTTTTGAGAACAGAAACATTCATGACCATTTGACTTCTTTTGAGAACAGAAACATTCATGACCATTGTTTCTAAGCCAGACATGCTAAAGATTTCTGCGTCTGAGTGCATGAATACCTGCATAGTTTCTCTTTAGGATGATCTGTCTGAGACTACAGACAATACATTGTCGTTGGCAACATGTGGCTATGGAGCACCTAAAGACTGGCTGGGCCACATTGAGGTTGGTTCTAAGGGTACAGTGGAAATGAATCCGCCTGCCAACACAGGAGATGCAAGAGACGGAGGTTCAATCCCCGGGCAGAGAAGATCCCCTGGAGGAGGAAATAGCAACCCACTCCAGTATCTTTGCCTGAAGAATTCCAAGGATTGAGGAACCTGGTGGCTATGGTCCTTGAGGTTGCAAAGAGATGGACACGACTGAGCCTGTGTGTATACGTATGTGAAAAGACTCTTCAGACTTTGAATACTTGGTATAGGAAAAAAAAAACAACCCTCATTTATAAGTTTTACATCAATTATGTGCTGAAATTGTGTATTTTTTAAGTGTTAGTTAAATATATGGGCTTTCCTTGTGGCTCAGCTGGTAAAGAATCTGCCTGCAATGGGGGTTGACCCTTGAACAACTCGGGGGTTAGGGGTACCTACCTCTGGCTGCACAGTAGAAAATCCACATACAGTCTTCCCTGAATATCCTAGGGCACTGGATTTCAAAACCGAGTGATGGTCCTGTTCCTTGTCAGCCCTCCAAATCTGTGGTTCCTCAGCCACGGATTCAACCAACTGCACACCGTGTAGTACTGTTCTAAACTGGGGCGGGGGATATCTGTATAAGTAAACCTAAGCAGTTCAAACCTGTGCTGTTCAAGGTCAACTGTATTAATAAAGTTAATTTCACCTGTTCCCTTTTTGAATGTTGTCATTCTTGATATTGCAGAGATGCATGCTGAGGGCCAATAAGCATTGGAATTGGCATTTGTTCCTAACTGTTGGGAAATTCTCTTTTCTAGTAGAGCTGTTGAAAGAGCTAGAATAGAACACCTAAAATCTTCAAAAACCACTGTTCAGTTATTAGAGATGAACTCATTGGAGAATGCGGCCAATGATCCATAGGTGGATCACTGAAGTCATTTAAATCCCCGAATTTACGTGAAAACTAGCTTTACTTCTTGTCTGTTTAGGAAAGGGAATCAATAAATCCCCTAGGCCAGTTAAGGTTCAGTTGCTCTTACCATTTGCAATTGACAGCATCCCAACCAATGTAATTATTGAGCCATCTGTAGTGATCTTTTACAGTATATTCAAGTCATCACCAGAAAGATATAGGAAGAAAAGTTCTTCTAGGTGCTGCTGTTTAAAACTTATACACATAAGTTATTATGAACATTTTGAAAAGAAAGCAGTCTCCAAGAACTGAGAATATAATCTAAGCCATAAAGCAAAATTTGTCGATTTTGTTTCTGTAGTTATCACTGGATAGTCAACACCAAAATCAGATTGATTATATTCTTTGCAGCCAAAGGTGGAGAAGCTCTATATAGTCAGCAAAAACAAGACCAGGAGCTGACTGTGGCTCAGATCATGAACTCCTTATTCCCAAATTCAGACTAAAATCAAAGAAAGTAGAGAAAACCACTAGAGCATTCAGGTATGAACTAAATCAAATCCCTTACAATTATACATTGGAAGTGAGAAACAGATTCAAGGGTTTAGATCTAATAGACAGAGTGCCGGAAGAACTATGGAAGGAGGTCCATGACATTGTACAGGAGGCAGTGATCAAGACCATCCCCTAGAACAAGAAAAGCAAAAAGGCAAAATGGTTGTCTGAGGAGGTCTTATAAACAGCTGAGAAAAGAAAAGAAGTGCAAGGCAAAGGAGAAAAGGAAAGATATACCCTCCAAAGAACAGCAGGGAGAGATAGGAAAGCCTTCGTCAGTGATCAGCGCAAAGAGATAGAGGGGAAAAATAGAATGGGAAAGACTAGAGATCTCTTCAAGATAATTGGAAATATCAAAGGAACATTTCATGCAAAGATGGGCACAATAAAGGACAGAAATCGTATAGACCTAATAGAAGCAGAAGATGTTAAGAAGATGGCAAGAATACACAGAAGAACTATACAAAAAAGATCTTCATGACCCAAATAACCATGACAGTGTGACCACTCACCTAGAACCAGACAACCTGGAGTGCAAAGTCAAGTGGGCCTTAGAAAGCATCACTATGAACAAAGCTAGTGGAGGTGATGGAATTCCAGTTGAGCTGTTTCAAATCCTGAAAGATGATGCTGTGAAAGTGCTCAACTTGCCAACAAATTTGGAAAACTCAGCAGTGGTCACAGGACTGGAAAAGGTCAGTTTTCATTCCAATCCCAAAGAAAGGCAATGCCAAAGAATGCTCAAACTACCACACAATTGCACTCATCTCACACGCTAGCAAAGTAATGCTCAAAATTCTCCAAGCCAGGCTTCAACATTACATGAACTGTGAACTTCCAGATGTTCAAGCTGGTTTTAGAAAAGGCAGAGGAACCAGAGATCAAATTCCCAACATCCATTGGATCATCAAAAAAGTGAGAAAGTTCCAGAAAAAACATCTATTTCTGCTTTATTGACTATGCTAATGCCTTTGACTGTGTGGATAACAATAAACTGTGGACAATTCTGAAAGAGATGGGAACACTAGGCCACCTGACCTGACTCCTGAGAAATCTGTATGCAGGTCAGGAAGCAACAGTTAGAACTGGACATGGAACAACAGGCTGGTTCCAAATAGGAAAAGGGGTATATACAAGGCTGTATATCGTCACCTTGCTTATTTAACTTATATGCAGAGTACACCATTTGAAATGCTGGGCTGGATGAAGCACAAGCTGAATCAAGATTGCCAGGAGAAATATCAATAACCTCAGATATGCAGATGACACCACCGTTATAGCAGAAAGTGAAGAGGAACTAAAAAGCCTCTTGATGAAAATGAAAGAGGAGAGTGAAAAAGCTGGCTTAAAACTCGACATTCAAATAACAAAGATCATGGTATCTGGTTTCATCACTTCATGGCAAATAGAAGGGGAAATAATGGAAACAGAGACAGCTTTTATTTTCTTGGGCTCCAAAATCACTGCAGATAGTGACTGCAGCCATGAAATTAAAAGACATTTGCTCCTTGGAAGAAAAGTTATGACAAACCTCGACAGTGTATTAAAAAGCAGAGACATTACTTTGCCAGTAAAGGTCCATCTAGTCAAGGCTATGATTTTTCCAGTGGTCATGTATGGATGTGAGAGTAGGACAATAAAGAAAGCTGAGTGCCTAAGAATTGATGCTTTTGAACTGTGGTGTTGGAGAAGACTCTTGAGAGTCCCTTGGACTTCAAGGAGATCAAACCATTCCATCCTGAAGGAAATCAGTCCTGAATATTCATTGGAAGGACTGATGTTGAAACTGAAGCTCCAATACTTTGGCCACCTGACTCAAAGAACTGACTCATTGGAAAAGAGCCTGATGCTGGGAAAGAGTGAAGGTGGGAGGAAGGAATGACAGAGAATGAGACGGTTGGATGGTATCACCAACTCAATGGACCTGAGTTTGAGCAAGCTCAGAGTGTTGGTGATGGACAGGGAAGCCTGGCATGCTACAGTCCATGGGGTCACAAAGAATCAGACACGACTGAGTGACTGAACTAAATTCAGTTGAATTATGAAAATATCAGCAAATGATAACAGATTATTAACTCAAGTGAATAGATGTAGTACATTATTATTTAAGCAATTTTAGTCATTTATAGTAGGGACTTTTTGAGTTTTTAAGCCATAGATTACTTTTCTCAGAATAAATGTTTATGGAAAGTTAGGTATGAACACAAAATGAATGTTAGTGAGACCAAAAATCCCTTATGACAGAATTTTATTATGGTATGATTTGCAAGTTCAAGTTGGACTACCATATGCAATATGCCAGCAGTTGCTAGGGAAAAAATAAGACAGAAGTCATTTTGCAAGACTTAGCTTTAAGTATTAAGGAGACTGTAAATTAGAAAAGTCAAAGCAAGGGTAGTAGGTAAACAATTCATATTATTATAGAAACATGAAGCCAATATTCAGCTAACTACACCTAAAGAAGGAAAAGAGACAGATTTAACAAAGCAAAAGAAAATTCCCAGGTCACTTGCCGTTGACACAAATCTTCTTCAACCGATCTGGCTTTACCCTAATCTCAACAGCCTAATCTCAGTCCCCAAAGTGGAGGGTTTGAGATCATTTCAGAAGACCAATAGCGGGTGAATAAAGAGGTGACCGTTCACGTTAATGCTATCTTATAATTAGAACCGAGGGCTCCTGTGATTAGAGTGGCCATGTTCATTCTCGCTGTCCCCAGCTCCATCTAACCCTGTCTGCAGTCCTCACCCCCTGCCGTATTACTTCCTTCTGTGTTACTTTCACTCCCTCATCACTACCCCCTCCCCCTCCTAAACTATTTTGGCTAAGATAGAGTAGCTGGCACCATCACATCTGATTTAAGAGGACAAATGACCCTGCTGCTTGCCTCAAATTAAAGGAAGCCTCCAGAAATGCTTTCAGAAACTGCACACTCCCCTGCATTGTCAGAGAGCCTAAAGATTCTCTATAGGCTATATGGACCTGTAATCAACCTGCCTGCATCACTAATTTCCCCCTGCCTCCCAGCACCAAAATATTTGCCAATGCATAGGAAGGAGAATCATGAAGTCAAATGTTAGATTATGAGTACATTTGAAACATCCCCAAATTCACCACGTGGGCTCCTAGTTATCAATCATTTTTTTCCTAATAATAAAGCTTTTGCATCACTTCTAAGTCAGAATTACTAACACAGATGCAAACATTAAATGCCTCTTAAAAATGTCACTTGAAAAATTTGCTTGTTAAGCAATTTCAGTATTATTCATACAAATTTCTCAGTTGGTTAGTAACAGTTGATTATCACCTAATGTTCATTATGAGGCCAGAATATACAAAATACAAAGGAAGGGAACATCTGAAAACGTCCGTTCCGAGGAATGAAAACAAGCCCACGCAAAGCAGAGAATGCAAAGCAGAGAAAAGCTGTTCAGTTCCACATTCAATCAATGGTATGAACTGAGGACCCACTACAAACCAAGCATTACACTGGGTGCTGAGAATGCCCACGGCAGGAACAAGAATTTCTCCAGGGGACTTACAAAGATACGACTCCCTGGTGGTCTAGTCTTGAGATTGCGTGGCATTTAAATCAATAAAAATTTTGATCTTTGCTTCCATTGCTCACAAATGTTCTTGACTGCTGGAATACGTGATTTGGGAGAATGTGCACTACTCTCGGCCCTTGGCAGTATTCAGGCACCTGGGACCTTCTGAGAACACCTCACTCTTTGCTCAAGTAGAACCCTCTCTCATCCTTAGTTCCCCATCCCTGCCATTTGATCCCTTGATTATTTTCTCTCCTTGTTGATAATTTTCATCCTGTTATATGTTTAAATAGATCTTGACTTCAGGGATCCTCTGATATAATGGAGAAATAGGAAATATACATGAATATTTCAGTCCTGAATGACACAAATTTCCATGGAAATGTAAAACAGAGAACTGCTGAGCTGGGAAAGGAGGTGGGGTCAGGGACACCGTTAGGAGGACTTTGTGATGAAGAAAGGCCCATTCCACAAGTAAATCTCTCCTGAAAAAAGCCTAGATCAAAACCCATGAAAGCCCAATATTTATTTTTTAAAATTGTTTCATTATTTTTTTCTTAAAACACCTTCCCTAAGTTCTTGACAATATTCAATAATTACTGTACACAGAGTTCCCTTGAGTTCTATTTCACTGGCATGCATTAAGGCATCCTTTTCCATTTGCTGCCACTTCCTCCACAAATATTAGTTTAAAAAATTGTGTTTTTATTAAGAAAAACAAAAAGACAAAAAGCCATAAACTCTATCACATCAAAACTCAGAAGGAGCTACAGCAAAATACAAGAAGATGACTGCAACTTCCATTTATAAACCTTCAAGCAGTATTTAAGCTCACCTTTTTAGATTGTCTCCATTCTCTCGCTTAATATGTTTGGAAATAAAGAAACATGTATAAACAAACAAAATCCTCTAGGAGCCTTGTTCCCATTCTGAAAGTCAGGTCCTGAAAGCTCTGCAAGTTTGCCTCCTCGTGGCTATGGAAGGACACAGAATAAGCGATTTTTATTTATTTATTTAAATTGGAAGATAACGGCTTTCCAGCGGTGTGCTGGTTTCTACCATACACCAGCATGCGTCAGCCACAGTTAAGCACACGTCCCTCCCTCTGGACTTCCCCTCCCACTCTCTGCCACCTCTCTGTGCTGACACAGAGCACCAGGCTGAGCTCGCTGTGTTATGCAGCAGCGTCCCAGCAGGGATCTATTTTCCAGTCAGCACTGTTTATATTTCAGAGCTACTCTCTCAATTCATCCTGCCCTCTCCTGCCCTCGCTGTGTCCATAAGTCTGTTCACTATGTCTGAGTCTCTATTCCTGCCTTGCAAACAGGTTTATCAGTACTGTTTTTCAAGATTCCATACATATGTGTTAACATACAGTATACATTTTTCTCTTTATGACTTACTTAACTCTGTATAACAGTCTCTAGTTTCACCCACCTCACTAGAACGGACTCAGATTCATTCCTTTTACGGCTGAGTAATTCAGAATAAGTATTTATCACACATAGTAGCTTTACTTTAAAATGCACCAAAACCAGAAATTCAAAGTGTAGATTGTAATATAATTCTCAAGATTATTTAAGAACCCCTTCCCTCCCTACCACAGAACTACATAGTTATTCAATTAATCCAGGTGAATAAACATTACCCTTTAGTGGATATCTCATTAGCCTCATATAAGCTGGAGCACACTGTTCTTTGTCACACAAGCTGCATTTCTTGCTATGAAATGATAAATTTTAGGAAATAAGGTACATAATAGAAAAGTCATGGTTCCAGAAGAGATGTGTGCAACATATAATCTTGGAAATTAATTCTGCCTGGGCTACATTCCAGTATTCCAGAACAATTACTAGCAAAGGAAAGCCATCAAATGACAAGGGAAAAGTCTGCATCTTGCTACACACCCCCTCCAAGGCAGAGCCCAGAATTTTGTCATAATCCCCCAAGCAGTCTTTTTCCCTTCTAAGTAGTAATTTCATTAAAATACTTGGTGCAAAGGAAGATAGGGGTGGGAAAATGAGCAGTAGAAAGAGGCAATAATGGAGTTCTAAACCATGTGGTAAACAACTGCTGATAAATATGAACATTCTGATACAGTTAAGGATGCTTCTCAGTACAGAGAAGACTATGCCGGACACTTCTTTAATATCTTTTTATGAAAGTTGCAGATGCTGAAAACTAATTCTTCCCTAAGTTTTTATGTTCAGTTTGTTGCTCTATTTATGAGCCAAGCAAATGTTTATAACCACTTGTCAAGGAGACTAGATTGATGCTGATTGGTTCCCACTTATAACCTTGGTAACCTAAACACTTTCAAATGTTGTAAACATTATTTATATACTTAATATATTCTAAATAATAGAATGGGGAAGACTAGAGATCTCTTGAAGAAAATTGGAGATACCAAGGGAACATTTCATGCAAAGATGGGCACAATAAAGGACAGAAATGGTAAGGAATAGAAACAGAAGATATTAAGAAGAGGTGGCAAGAATACACAGAAGAACTGTACAAAAAAGATCCTCATGACCCAAATAACCATGATGGTGTGATCACTCACCTAGAGCCAGACATCCTGGAGTGCAAAGTCAAGTGGGCTTTAGGAACTATCACTACGAAGAAAACTATTGGAGGTGAGGGAATTCCAGTTGAGCTATTTAAAATCCTAAAAGATGATGCTGTGAAAGTGTTGCACTCAATATGCCAGTAAATTTGGAAAACTCAGCAGTGGCCACAGGACTGGAAAAGGTCAGTTTTCATTCCAATACCAAAAAAGGGCAATGCCAAAGAATGTTTAAAGTGTTAGTCTCTCAGTCATGTCCGACTCTTTGCGACCCCATGGACTGTAGCCTGCCAGGCTCCTCTGTCCATGGAATTCCCCAGGCAAGAATACTGGAGTGGATTGCCATTCCCTTCTCCAAAGGCTGTTTAAACTACTGCACAGTTGCAGTCATCTCATACGCAAGCAAAATTATGTTCAAAATTCTCCAAGCCAGGCTTTAACAGTATATGAACTGTGAATTTCCTGATGTTCAAGCTGGATTTAAAAAGGGCAAAGGAACAAGAAATCAAATTGCCAGCATCTGTTGAATCATTGAAAAAGCAAGAGAGTTCCAGAAAAACAGCTACTTCTGCTTTATTGACTATGCCAAAGCCTTTGACTACTAAAAACTGTAGAATATTCTTAAAGAGATGGGAGTACCTGACCACCTTACCTGTTTCCTGAGAAATCTGTATGCATTTCAAGAAGCAACAGTTAGAATTGGACATAGAACAGTAGACTGGTCCAAAACTGGGAAAGGAGTATGTCAAGGCTATACATTGTCACCGTCTTTATTTACCTTATATACAGAGTGCATCATGTGAAATGCCAGGCTGGATGAATCACAAGCTGGAATCAAAATTGCCAGGAGAAATATCAACAGCCTCACATATGCAGATGAAACCACTCTATTGGCAGAAAGTGAAGAGGAACTAAAAAGCCTCTTGATGAAGACAAACGAGGAGAGTGAAAAAGCTGGCTTAAATCTCAACATTCAAAATAACTAATATCATAGTTTCCTGGTCCAATCACTTCATGGCAAATAAATGGAGGAAAAGTGGAAACAGTGATAGATTTTAGTTTCTTCAACTCCAAAATCACTGCAGATGATGACTGCAGCCATGAAATTAAAAGACACTTGTTCTTTGGAAGAAAAGCTATCACAAACCTAGACAGTGTATTAAAAAGAAGAGATATCACTTTGCCAACAATGGCCCATATAGTCAAAGCTATGGTTTTTTCAGTAGTCATGAACGTATGTGAGTGCTGGACCATAAAGGAGGCTGAGTGCCAAAGAATCGATGCTTTCAAATTGTGGTGTTGGAGAAGACTCTTGAGAGTCCCTTGGATTGCAAAGAGATCAAACTAGTCAATTCTAAAGAAAAAAATCAACCCTGAATGTTCATTGGAAGGACTGACGCTGAAGCTGAAGCTCCAATACTTTGGCCACCCGATGTGAACAACTGACTCACTGGAAAAGACCCTGATGCTGGGAAAGGCTGAGGGCAAGAGGTGAAGGGATGGCAGAGAACAGACGGTTAGATATCATCATTGACTCATTGGACGTGAGTCTGAGCAAATTCCGGGAGATAGTGAAGGGAGGCCTGGCATGCTGCAGCTCATGGTATCACAAGAAATCGGACACGACCTAGCAACTGAACAACAACAATTTATCTTTTAATTTAAAAATGTCTGATTGGCAAACTCTTCAAAATACTTAATTCATATATATCAAACTAACTTTATGTGTATGATGAAATTTGAAGGTTTTTAATATAATGTATATAACCTTATTAATATTCACCAGAATCAATTTCAGTTACACATTTGAAACTGAAATTGTAAGACTGTCAATCTAAGGTTCCAGATTTCCTCAAACATATAAAATTCAAATTAGGCGCAAAATCCTACGTAACAGTATTAATACTACGGTTCTGATTCTTTAAAAATTTTTTAAACTAATCTGAAATATTCTGAGTTAAATGATACTTAAATCTCAGAAAAATGTTGCATTTTCAGTTAACTTAGGTAACTTTTGACTAGTAATTTTTTCTGACTGTGAGATCTAGATGTTTAAATATTCAGGGCAGTTCTTACCACCTGCTGTTTAGATGGTTATTATTTAAGGAGTTACCTATCCATCTCTGGCCATAAGGGTCATTAGGCATGCTTAACATCCCTATGGCCAGAGATTTTGACCAAATGTAAGTTTCAATTTACAAAGGTTCAAAAGTTACACTTCTTCCTGATGATCCAAGATACCAGTAGAGTCTTTCTAATCATCTATGCAACCCTATCTGAATTCCTATACCCATCCCCCTCCCCACACACACACCAATTTCCTCTCTCATTCATCCTGAAGAATTGAAGTCACTCAGTCGTGTCCGACTCTTTGCGATACCGTGGACTGTAGCCCACCAGGCTCCTCCGTCCATGGGATTCTTCAGGCAAGAATACTGGAGTCAGTTGCCATTTCCTTCTCCAGGGGATCTTCCTGACCCAGGGATCAAACCCAGGTCTCCTGCACTGCAGGCAGACGCTTTAACCTCTGAGCCACCTCCAGTCTTCCAGCTGCCTGTGTCTCAAGACCATTGCACTGCCTCTTCCTTCTGCCTGAAGTCATCATCTGGAAGTATACATGGCTTGCTTCCAGGCCATCTTCAGGTCTTTCTGCAGACATCACCTTCTCACAGAGGCCTATTCCAGCCACCTTACTGAAAACTCCAATCTTGCCCTCTCTTTTGGCCTTCCCAGGTGGCTTAGTGATAAAGAATTCGCCTGCTAATGCAGGAGACGCAGGAGATACAGTTTCGATCCCTGGGTCAGGAAGGCTCCTGGAAGAGGAAATGGCAACCCACTCTGGTATTCCTGCCTAGAGGTTCCCATGGACGGAGGAGCCTGACTGGCTACAGTCCATGGGGTTGCAAAGAGTCAGACAGAGCTGAGTATGCACACACCTTCTCCTTACCCTTCTCACTCAATTCCTTTCTCATCTCCTGCTCAGTCACTCAACATATCTAACAGACTATGTGAAAGTCGCTCAGTCATGTCTGACTCTTTGTGACCCCATGGACTATACAGTCCATGGAACTTTCCAGGCCGGAACACTGGAGTGGGTAGCTGTTCCCTTCTCCAGGGAATCTTCTTAGCCCAGCGACATTTCAGTTATTTAGTTGTTTATTCTCTGTTCCTCCAAAGCTCCATGAGGGATAGGATTTTTTCATCTTTTATTCTTCACTGAGTCCTCATGGCCAACAACAATGCCTGATGCATAGAAAGTTCTCAAAACATATTTGTCAGATGGATGAATGAATGAATGAGTATAATGCAGAAGCTGGTTGTTTCCGGGTACCAGGAAGAGAGCCCACGATGGCTTCATATGAGAGGAGCTTATCTTTGTAAAGATGCAAAGCAGTGCAAGCACCTCAGCGACGGCTTTTGCAGACAAGACACAGATTGACAGACAGTCTTTCCTGCTCCCCCCAATATCCTGGGACTACCTCTGCCTGCTTCCAACAACTATTGATGGTGATTATTCCTGTTTGAAAGTCAGGTTACATTTCTTTAAAAATGTTCCTTAATCAGCCTTATCCCTTAATCAGTCCAGGTGGTAACTGAAGTTTACACCCTAATGCAGTTTGTTTGGACTCTTTGTTACAATCTCCTTTTCACTGAGTTGTTCCATTACCCATGAGCTGGGTTGTGCTGCCTGCTAAGTTGCTTCAGTCATGTCTGACTCTTTGCGATACCGTGGACTGTAGCCCACCTGGCTCCTCTGTCCGTGGGATTCTCTAGGCAAGAATACTGGAGTAGGGTGCCATTTCCTTCTCCAGGGGATCTTCGAACCCACATCTCTTACATGTCCTGCATTGGTAGGCGTGTTCTTTTCTACTAGTTCAGTTCAGTTCAGTCGCTCAGTCGTGTCCAACTCTTTGCGACCCTATGAATTGCAGCATGCCAGGCCTCCCTGTTCATTACATCTCCCGGAGTTCACTCAGACTCATGTCCATTGAGTCTATGATGCCATCCAGCCATCTCATCCTCCGTCGTCCCCTTCTCCTCCTGCCCCCAATCCCTCCCAGCATCAGAGTCTTTTCCAATGAGTCAACTCTTCGCATGAGGTGGCCAGAGTACTGGAGTTTCAGCTTTAGCATCATTCTTTTCCACTAGTGCCACCTTAGAAGTCCCAAATAAAACCTGAGGATGGATGTGGTTGTTCTTTAGTTGCTAAGTCATGTCTGACTCTTTTTCAGCCCCATGGACTGTAACCCACCAGGCTCCTATGTCCATGGGATTTCCCAGGAAGAATACTGGAGTGGGTTGCATTTCCTTCTCCAAGGGATCTTCCTATCCCAGGATTGAAACCTGTGTCTCCTGCTTGGCAGGTGGATTCTTTACTGCTGAGCCAGCAGCAGGGTTAAGCAGGGCTGAGAGAGGACTAAACTGTTTTCTCGTGACAGAAGGTCTGTATAGGATAATTAGGCTAGTCTACCCCCAGGGCGCAAAGGCTAAATTTTCTTTCTTCTGGATACGCACCCCGTATCTGCAAACCACAACACAGCTAGTTATCAAATATTCTGCAATGTTTTATGCCAGTAAATTTGGAAAACTCAGCAGTGGCCACAGGACTGGAAAAGGTCAGTTTTCATTCCAATACCAAAAAAGGGCAATGCCAAAGAATGTTTAAAGTGTTAGTCTCTCAGTCATGTCCGACTCTTTGCGACCCCATGGACTGTAGCCTGCCAGGCTCCTCTGTCCATGGAATTCCCCAGGCAAGAATACTGGAGTGGATTGCCATTCCCTTCTCCAAAGGCTGTTTAAACTACTGCACAGTTGCAGTCATCTCATACGCAAGCAAAATTATGTTCAAAATTCTCCAAGCCAGGCTTTAACAGTATATGAACTGTGAATTTCCTGATGTTCAAGCTGGATTTAAAAAGGGCAAAGGAACAAGAAATCAAATTGCCAGCATCTGTTGAATCATTGAAAAAGCAAGAGAGTTCCAGAAAAACAGCTACTTCTGCTTTATTGACTATGCCAAAGCCTTTGACTACTAAAAACTGTAGAATATTCTTAAAGAGATGGGAGTACCTGACCACCTTACCTGTTTCCTGAGAAATCTGTATGCATTTCAAGAAGCAACAGTTAGAATTGGACATAGAACAGTAGACTGGTCCAAAACTGGGAAAGGAGTATGTCAAGGCTATACATTGTCACCGTCTTTATTTACCTTATATACAGAGTGCATCATGTGAAATGCCAGGCTGGATGAATCACAAGCTGGAATCAAAATTGCCAGGAGAAATATCAACAGCCTCACATATGCAGATGAAACCACTCTATTGGCAGAAAGTGAAGAGGAACTAAAAAGCCTCTTGATGAAGACAAACGAGGAGAGTGAAAAAGCTGGCTTAAATCTCAACATTCAAAATAACTAATATCATAGTTTCCTGGTCCAATCACTTCATGGCAAATAAATGGAGGAAAAGTGGAAACAGTGATAGATTTTAGTTTCTTCAACTCCAAAATCACTGCAGATGATGACTGCAGCCATGAAATTAAAAGACACTTGTTCTTTGGAAGAAAAGCTATCACAAACCTAGACAGTGTATTAAAAAGAAGAGATATCACTTTGCCAACAATGGCCCATATAGTCAAAGCTATGGTTTTTTCAGTAGTCATGAACGTATGTGAGTGCTGGACCATAAAGGAGGCTGAGTGCCAAAGAATCGATGCTTTCAAATTGTGGTGTTGGAGAAGACTCTTGAGAGTCCCTTGGATTGCAAAGAGATCAAACTAGTCAATTCTAAAGAAAAAAATCAACCCTGAATGTTCATTGGAAGGACTGACGCTGAAGCTGAAGCTCCAATACTTTGGCCACCCGATGTGAACAACTGACTCACTGGAAAAGACCCTGATGCTGGGAAAGGCTGAGGGCAAGAGGTGAAGGGATGGCAGAGAACAGACGGTTAGATATCATCATTGACTCATTGGACGTGAGTCTGAGCAAATTCCGGGAGATAGTGAAGGGAGGCCTGGCATGCTGCAGCTCATGGTATCACAAGAAATCGGACACGACCTAGCAACTGAACAACAACAATTTATCTTTTAATTTAAAAATGTCTGATTGGCAAACTCTTCAAAATACTTAATTCATATATATCAAACTAACTTTATGTGTATGATGAAATTTGAAGGTTTTTAATATAATGTATATAACCTTATTAATATTCACCAGAATCAATTTCAGTTACACATTTGAAACTGAAATTGTAAGACTGTCAATCTAAGGTTCCAGATTTCCTCAAACATATAAAATTCAAATTAGGCGCAAAATCCTACGTAACAGTATTAATACTACGGTTCTGATTCTTTAAAAATTTTTTAAACTAATCTGAAATATTCTGAGTTAAATGATACTTAAATCTCAGAAAAATGTTGCATTTTCAGTTAACTTAGGTAACTTTTGACTAGTAATTTTTTCTGACTGTGAGATCTAGATGTTTAAATATTCAGGGCAGTTCTTACCACCTGCTGTTTAGATGGTTATTATTTAAGGAGTTACCTATCCATCTCTGGCCATAAGGGTCATTAGGCATGCTTAACATCCCTATGGCCAGAGATTTTGACCAAATGTAAGTTTCAATTTACAAAGGTTCAAAAGTTACACTTCTTCCTGATGATCCAAGATACCAGTAGAGTCTTTCTAATCATCTATGCAACCCTATCTGAATTCCTATACCCATCCCCCTCCCCACACACACACCAATTTCCTCTCTCATTCATCCTGAAGAATTGAAGTCACTCAGTCGTGTCCGACTCTTTGCGATACCGTGGACTGTAGCCCACCAGGCTCCTCCGTCCATGGGATTCTTCAGGCAAGAATACTGGAGTCAGTTGCCATTTCCTTCTCCAGGGGATCTTCCTGACCCAGGGATCAAACCCAGGTCTCCTGCACTGCAGGCAGACGCTTTAACCTCTGAGCCACCTCCAGTCTTCCAGCTGCCTGTGTCTCAAGACCATTGCACTGCCTCTTCCTTCTGCCTGAAGTCATCATCTGGAAGTATACATGGCTTGCTTCCAGGCCATCTTCAGGTCTTTCTGCAGACATCACCTTCTCACAGAGGCCTATTCCAGCCACCTTACTGAAAACTCCAATCTTGCCCTCTCTTTTGGCCTTCCCAGGTGGCTTAGTGATAAAGAATTCGCCTGCTAATGCAGGAGACGCAGGAGATACAGTTTCGATCCCTGGGTCAGGAAGGCTCCTGGAAGAGGAAATGGCAACCCACTCTGGTATTCCTGCCTAGAGGTTCCCATGGACGGAGGAGCCTGACTGGCTACAGTCCATGGGGTTGCAAAGAGTCAGACAGAGCTGAGTATGCACACACCTTCTCCTTACCCTTCTCACTCAATTCCTTTCTCATCTCCTGCTCAGTCACTCAACATATCTAACAGACTATGTGAAAGTCGCTCAGTCATGTCTGACTCTTTGTGACCCCATGGACTATACAGTCCATGGAACTTTCCAGGCCGGAACACTGGAGTGGGTAGCTGTTCCCTTCTCCAGGGAATCTTCTTAGCCCAGCGACATTTCAGTTATTTAGTTGTTTATTCTCTGTTCCTCCAAAGCTCCATGAGGGATAGGATTTTTTCATCTTTTATTCTTCACTGAGTCCTCATGGCCAACAACAATGCCTGATGCATAGAAAGTTCTCAAAACATATTTGTCAGATGGATGAATGAATGAATGAGTATAATGCAGAAGCTGGTTGTTTCCGGGTACCAGGAAGAGAGCCCACGATGGCTTCATATGAGAGGAGCTTATCTTTGTAAAGATGCAAAGCAGTGCAAGCACCTCAGCGACGGCTTTTGCAGACAAGACACAGATTGACAGACAGTCTTTCCTGCTCCCCCCAATATCCTGGGACTACCTCTGCCTGCTTCCAACAACTATTGATGGTGATTATTCCTGTTTGAAAGTCAGGTTACATTTCTTTAAAAATGTTCCTTAATCAGCCTTATCCCTTAATCAGTCCAGGTGGTAACTGAAGTTTACACCCTAATGCAGTTTGTTTGGACTCTTTGTTACAATCTCCTTTTCACTGAGTTGTTCCATTACCCATGAGCTGGGTTGTGCTGCCTGCTAAGTTGCTTCAGTCATGTCTGACTCTTTGCGATACCGTGGACTGTAGCCCACCTGGCTCCTCTGTCCGTGGGATTCTCTAGGCAAGAATACTGGAGTAGGGTGCCATTTCCTTCTCCAGGGGATCTTCGAACCCACATCTCTTACATGTCCTGCATTGGTAGGCGTGTTCTTTTCTACTAGTTCAGTTCAGTTCAGTCGCTCAGTCGTGTCCAACTCTTTGCGACCCTATGAATTGCAGCATGCCAGGCCTCCCTGTTCATTACATCTCCCGGAGTTCACTCAGACTCATGTCCATTGAGTCTATGATGCCATCCAGCCATCTCATCCTCCGTCGTCCCCTTCTCCTCCTGCCCCCAATCCCTCCCAGCATCAGAGTCTTTTCCAATGAGTCAACTCTTCGCATGAGGTGGCCAGAGTACTGGAGTTTCAGCTTTAGCATCATTCTTTTCCACTAGTGCCACCTTAGAAGTCCCAAATAAAACCTGAGGATGGATGTGGTTGTTCTTTAGTTGCTAAGTCATGTCTGACTCTTTTTCAGCCCCATGGACTGTAACCCACCAGGCTCCTATGTCCATGGGATTTCCCAGGAAGAATACTGGAGTGGGTTGCATTTCCTTCTCCAAGGGATCTTCCTATCCCAGGATTGAAACCTGTGTCTCCTGCTTGGCAGGTGGATTCTTTACTGCTGAGCCAGCAGCAGGGTTAAGCAGGGCTGAGAGAGGACTAAACTGTTTTCTCGTGACAGAAGGTCTGTATAGGATAATTAGGCTAGTCTACCCCCAGGGCGCAAAGGCTAAATTTTCTTTCTTCTGGATACGCACCCCGTATCTGCAAACCACAACACAGCTAGTTATCAAATATTCTGCAATGTTCTCATGTGGAACTCCCTCTGAGGTAGTCAGAGAGGCTTGGTGCAGATCAGAAAGGATTTCACCTACATGTTTATTGCACAGGAGGGAATTCTGTGAGGGAAAACTATTCCTCAACATCAACTTCTTTTATCACACTTAATACGGGAACAGAGAAAAGAAGAGCCAAGTCTGGCTTTCCCTGTTCTAAGTGTCTGGCCAACTGTTTATCTTTCTTATGGAAAGTACTGGGTGGGAGGGTGAGGGCTGAAACCACTTGTCATTTATCTTTCTGTATCAACATGGGGGAGCTAGTAGGTCTTGCTCTGACTTGTACCACCCAGGGGAAGACCAATTAAACTCCTTTAGTAAAGACAATTCTTAAATGTCCTGCAGAGCAGGGGTCCCTAACCCCTGGGATCTGACGCCTAATGATCTGAAGTAGAGTTGATGGAATCACGATAGAAATAAAGTGAAGAATAAATGTAATGCCCTTGAATCATCCTGAAACCATCCTCCCACCGCATCCTGATCCATGGAAAAATTGTCTAGCATGAAACTGGTCCCTGGTGTCAGAAAGATGGGGACTGGCCCTTCTGCCACTGTGGTGTGGGCAGTGGGAAACCCCAAGAAACTATATACCTGGGCTCAGTGCAAGGACTACTGGCACCAATAAGGAAAAAGCAAGGCAAAACCTGGGGGCTTTCAAAGCCATGCTTTCCTTGAATTCTGTTTTACTTAAACTGGAAAGGTAAACAAGTACTGTTTGAAGGTCTATGGATGCTGTATTTGGTGACGGGAATCTCTGCATTCCCACAGGAAGAGACAAACCAAAGAGTGAGTTTAACCTGTAGATTATTCTTTCCACAGTGGGTATTATCTAGTGTATTTAGGGGCAAAGAGATCCTTGCATTTTGAGACTAATCCTAGATAAGCAAGAGATTTTCTAGCCCTTATGAGATGAAAGTGTAGCTTTACATTAGGACAGACCCACTCTTGTTTTGGAAAAAAACCAATTGAATGGGCCCTTCAGTTTTGCTGATGTAAATAAAATACAGAAAAGAACAGGCAGGTCATGACTTACCTGAACACAGATGATGAAAGTGAATCAAACACTTTTCTTTCAGCTTTATGCTTTTATATAGGGTGGTTCAGGATAGCTGTGTCTTAGTTTTATTTAAAAATGGAGTTTCTGTTTCTTGTTAACATTTTTTTCTTGTTGTTTTAGGGTAATTTATGAAAGGCTAATGTGGCAAAATAATTTTATTATGTCATTAAAAATCAGAAGTGATATGCAATGGATATCATTTTAGATATTTGTCTTATCACTATAGCAACTCTATAAAATGGATATAATGAGAAAGATAAATTGTATTATAGTACACTGAACTGAAGAGATTTCTGCCTGTTGGGACTAGACATGTAAAAATTAATTCAAAATTATCAAAGTCCTAAATGTAAGAGCTAAAACTACAAAACTCTTAGAATAAAACATAGAGGGAAACTTTAATGGGATTGGATTGGTAATGATTTCTTGGCTATAACACCAAAAGCAAAGGCAACAAACGCAAAAATAAATAAGTGGGACGACATCATACTCAAAAACTTTTTCATATCAAAGGAAGCAAGCAACAGATGAGAAAGGAACTTACAGGATGGGAGAAGATATTTGCAAATCATATATATGATAAGAGATTCATAACCAAAATGTATAAAGAACCCCTGAGACTCAACAGTAGAGAAACAGCCTGGTTTTAAAACTGAGCACAGAATTTGAATAGGTATTTTGCCAAATAAGATATACAAATGTTCAGTAAGTACATGAGAGTTGCTCAAGGTTATTAAGCATCAGGAAAACGAAAATGAAAACCAAATGAGGGGACTTCCCTGATGGGTCAGTGGTTAAGAATCCTGGCAATGCAGAGGGCATGGGTTCTAGCCCCAGTCCAGGAAGATGCCCACATGTCATGGAGCACCTAAGGCAGGGTGCCACAACTACTGAGCCAGCGTGGGAGAGCCTGCCCGGCAGCGACTGAGCCCGCATGCCCTGGAGCCTGCGCTCTGCAACAAAAGAAACCGCTGCGGGGGTGAGAAGCCCCCGGACCGCAGCAAATCGCACGCCATCCACACCGCTGCTCCCAGGTGCCGCAGTGAAGACTCAGCACAGCCACAAATGAACGATTAAATAAAATAAATAAAATGGTTAAAAAAAAAACCACGATGTTTCTTAAAAACAAACAAACAAAAAGCCCACAATGAGATATCGTCTCACCGCAACAGTAACAAGTAACGGTGAGGATGTAGAAACGTTGGCACGCTTGTGCACTGCTGATGGGGATGTAAAGCAGTGCAGCTGCGGTGGGAAAGGCATGGTGGGTCCTTGAAAAACTAAACGTAGAATTACCATTGTACTGCAGTTCCTCTTCTGAATGCATATGCAAGAGAACTGAACCAGGACTCAAGCAGGTATTTGTATACACATCCATGTTCATCGCAGCATTATTCCCAATAGCTAAAAGGTGGGAGGGCTTCCCTGGTGGCTCAGTTGGTAAAGCATCTGCCAGCAATGCGGGAGACCTGGGTTCTATTCCTGGGCTGGGAAGATCCCTGAGGGAGGGCATTGTAACGCACTCCAGTATTCTGGCCTGGAGAATTCCATGGACAGAGGAGCCTAGTTGGCTACAGTCCATGAGGTCACAAAGACTGGACGTGATTGAGTGACTAAGCACGTAAAATGTGAAAGCAACCCATGTGTCTACTAATGGATAAATGAATAAACAAATGCACTGTATGCACATGATGAGACAGTAGTTAGCCTCAAGAAGGGAGGAAATTCTGACACCTACTGCACCATGGATGAAACTTGAAGACATTAGCCAAGGGCAATAGGTCAGACACCAAAGGACAAATACTGAGGTTCTTCAAGCAGTCGAATTCATAGAGACAGAAAATAGGATGGCAGTTGCCAAGGGCTTGGGTGAAGGGGAGAATGGGGAGTTATTGCTTAATGGGTATGGAGTTCCAGTCTGAGAAAATAACGAAGTTCTTAGAGGCAGATGGAGCTTAGTGGCACAATGTGAATATACTTAATGTTACAGAACTTAAGCATGGTTAAAAGGGTAAATTTTATGTTGTCTCTATTTTGTCGCACAGACACCAAAAATCCTTCAACTATTCCTTTCTCTTTTTCCTCTCCTTCACAGTTAAGCATCTAAAGAGTATTGTCTTTTCTTTCTCTTTCAAAGTCCTCTTCCCCATTCACTCCATACCCTACTTCAGTCTGACTTTCATCCTTCAACACCATCAAAACTAGATGTGTACATTGTCCATGACCACATGACCCTATATACCCATTAGGTACTTGTAAGACCTCATTTGATTTGACTCATAGGCACTTGATATATATGATCAGCTCTTCTTTTTCAAATCCTCTCTCCCCTTGGCTCCTGTGTAGCAGGCCTGCCTCAGGGTTTCTGGAGGCTCTCCTGGATCCTCCGTCTCCTTTGCAGTGTCTTTCTCAACAGTGTCCTCACAGGTCACATTCCTACTTTCTCTCTGAGGTATAATCTACAAGTCTCTTTTTAGTCCCATCATCCCTGCCACAGGGCCTTGACACACGCTATAATCTTAAATAATATTCGGTGTTATTATCACTCCTTTAGGAAGGCCATCTTTTAAGAATCCAGATAGATCAAGTCTTCCTAGTTATTCTTACTGCTGTCTATACTTCTCCTTCATAATATTTCAGGATACTCCTTCACTATCTGCTTTAGATAGAGATTTTACAGATATTGGGCAGCCAAAAAGTTCATGTGGGGCTTTTGTATGATTTTATGGAAAAACTCAACTGAACTTTTTAGTTAACCCAATATTTTTATGACTGGGTTCAGTCGCATCTGACTCTGTGACCACATGGACTGTAGCCCGCCAGGCTCCTCTGCTCATGGAATTTTTTAGGCAAGCACATTGGAGTGGGTTGCCATTTCCTACTCTGGGGATCTTCCCAACACAAGGATCAAACCTACATCTCTTGTATCTCTTGCATTGGCAGGCAGGTTCTTCACCACCAGCACCACCTGGATATGTCTCATCCAATTGACTGTACACTTCAATCATACAATAGGGATCATATTTGCTTGTTTGTTTTATCATTTCTGACTGTGGGGAGATTACATTCTCTTCTCAGTGCATTGCCTGCCAGAGAATGATTCTCAATGCATACTTTAATAAACATAGATCCTAGCAGTTTCTTATCAGTATTGTTGAGCAGAGTAGGGAGAAACGAGGATACCACTGTAAGCCTCAAGGACAGCTGAAGTCTGGAGAGCTTGGAGAAAAAGGCCCCAGCATGGAAAGACTCCAGCTAGCACAAGTGTCCCCTTGGGCACTCTCAGAGATGTGGGAGAGACTGCAAGTCATTTCACTCGGCCACGGAGAGAAAAGATGACTCCTGAATGCTGGAGGCTTGGGGACATCCAGTGACAGTCTTCATGTTTGCAAAGGTGTTACTACTGTACTCTCAAGGAGAAGAAATAGGAGGTTTCAGACTCTAGATGTCAAAATTCATTTGTGGATCCCAAACCTGGCAGCTCAATAGAAACTGCCAAAACAGATTCTCATTTAGTTGGTCTGTAGTGAAGGTCAGAAAACCACTTTCTAAAGTTTCCCTGCCCTAATCCACCCTCACTTGATTCTGATATATGGTCAGACTTGGGAATCGTTAGATCAAATAACTCTTTAAGATATTTTTTACTTCTGAATTTCAATGACTTTTTAAACATAGATTTTTCCTCAACAGAGTCTATATAAGCTTCAAATCAAATCAGAATATGTAGATTAATTATTCATGCTTTTCTGCAACAGAATTTTGTCGCACACATTTTTATCCACACACAACCTTTAAGTACATGTGTGCTCATTAGAAGTGAGACAGGATTGGGTGGATAAAAATGCCTCTGCCCATAATGAAATTACAATACAATGCAGTTACAGAGATAAGACATTCAAGAAATAATTAGGAGTGCATAGGGCATTATATGAGCCGGAATTCCAGCTACCTGTCCATCAACATTGCCAAGCAACTGGAACATTTCTGAAACCACACGTAAAGGGGGTGGTATTCTCAACCTGCTCTGCCTTCTCCTCCCTACCGCCTTGTGGGATTTGACCTCTTTTCTTCTAAATCTTCTACATCTCTATATTGTAATTATTTCCTAGGACTTTAGACAAAGTACTTTTTCCAAATGGGTATGTAACAAATACATGCACTCTGCATTCAGTAGCAGGTTAATAAGAAGTTTTCAAATGAATGAATTACCAAACACAATCAGAATGCCAATTAATGTCTTGAAATTGTTTTCCTTTTGTGCCCAAACCAAGAAGTGCCAACAGGGGACAGAAAAGGCAAGAAAAATGAAACAGAGAAAAGGCAGTTTCAGAGATGAGCAGCAGGCACAGCATCCGAAGGGACAGAGATCAACCGCGGCAGCGTGGGATAAAGCAACAACGTCGGCAGTAACAGAGAGGCAGTAGTTACTTTCAGAAAGGTAAGGTAAGAGACAAATGTTCCAGCCAACATGAAACGGCAGTGACCTTTGAAGACCAAGGCAGAATGTGGGAAGGAAAGGAGGTGAAGAAGAGATGTGGAGGCTGATGAAGAAACCCCTGGGGAAGTTACTGCTGGGCCGGGAGCAGAGTGTGGCCTGGATGGCGGGCTCACTTATCACACAGGAGTCAGGTAGGGGCAGCGCTCTATCCCACGCTGCACAGAGCTTTATCTCTCCCTATAGCTTTACCAGTCTCACCATGCACTGCTATTTCATACTGCTAATGACCACCCTGAGTCAGCCCTTAAAGATCATATGATATTGAATATATGTTAGTAACAAGGCAGGGAAAGCATAGTCAGAGCCAAGAGCCTTAAGCTGGTTTACCCTGAGCTCAGTCCTTCTTGTGACTTAGAACCTGTTTTCAAGCTAGCAACATAGATAAAGAGATCATTCTTGTTTTACATCTGGAAAATGATCCACTGTGCTGGTAAATGTTTAGTAACTAAAAAAATCCCTGATTTGTAGTATCTGCCAATTTCTACAGTATAAATACTCTCACACTGGCCAATTTTAAGTTTTCAACATTAGTTCACTGAATGCAGAGTTGGGGAGAGTTGCAAATAGTACACTATTCTATTGTACAGTATGATTCAGTATATCTACATTGTATGTATGTGGATAATATAGTACATACAATATTTATATGCACAATAGTTAGAAATAGCTTCAAGAGCCTATATGACAGCAAAATATAGCAAAACAATTAGGAAATACAGAACATGTCCTCACATGTGACTTGGCTGTTGTGGGATTCTTTGAAAGTGAAAGTGTTAATTGCTTGGTTATGTCTGCCTCTTTTGCAACCCCATGGACTGTAGCCTGCCAGGCCCCTCGGCCCATGGGATTCTCCAGGCAGTGGGTTGCCTTTCCCTTCTCCAGGGGATCTTCCTGACCCAGGGATCAAACCTGGATTTCTTATATTTCGGGCAGATTCTTTAAGGTGTGAGCCACCAGGGAAGCCCATTCTTTACCTCTCGCCTTACAGGCAAACTGCAGTTTTGAGCCTTCAGTTGTGCTATCCTTGATCCTTGAACTCCATGAGCTGTGTATTGCATAGAAGAAAGCATGCTGCTTATGATACCTGGGTGCACATCTTGGGTCCCAATTTACTACCCACATGACCTGAGGCAAGTGATTTAGCCTCTCTAAATCTCAGTTTCTTTGTCAGAAAGAGCTTTGTGGGAGATGTGTATAAGAGACAGCTACAGTCCATCGGGTCACAAAGAGTCGGGCACGACTGTGCCGCTTACACTTAACTTTAAACATTATTTAATTGTAAATATATTTAAATTGTAATTTTAATTTTTAATGACCGTGTTCAACAATGTGTATACAAAGTTCCTGCAAATCTAATAATTAACTTTGATGAGAGCAGGAGCTGGCCCCAACATGCATCTCTCAGCCCACTGTCATTTGGAATGCATTCTCAACTTCTAACCATTCCTAGAAAAGTGTGGATTGTAAAAAATCTTGTCTCTTTAAATCAGAGACTGAATCCTGCATTTTAAACTCTGTCCTCAAGACCTTCAGGAGGTCCAGATAGTAGATAATCAGAATCCTATTGCAGAAAAGTCTAGAAAATTAAGATAAGCAGAGAAGATAAGTGAGTCACCAAGAAGTAGATACTAGTATGAGCATCAGTACATGGCCACAGAAAACAATCACTTTAAGTAGATCCAAAAAAATATATAAAGATATAAAGACATATGTACAAATATATACAAAAATATAAAGACAAATCTTGTATATCTAGACAAAGCTGATATTAAGCTTGGAAATGGAGAGTTCTGAGCTTACCAGGCAGGGGAGGTAAATGGTTGCACTTAACTGATGAAACACTTGCCTCTCCAATATCCAATCCCTCTTACTCATGTTTTTTCATAGAGAGCAGCCCACGAGCTTTGGGAATGTTGACTCCAACTTTGACTCTAAGTATAGAGCATATTTTTAGGACCCAAGAAAATCAGACTGTTTCTACCATCTGGCCCCAGATACATGTTTGGGCCAGTAAGAAGACAGCAGGGAGGGTTTGCTGGAACATTGTGTAGATAGATTTACTCCTTGGGAAATTGAAGTATGTAGAACTAAGAGTTACCAGCACCCACACTGGGACCACCACAGCTCAGCAGCCTTAACACGAAACTGATAATATTGCCTGTGAGAGAAAATAAATGACACCAGGTCCTTGGTGAGTCATTGTGTCCCTGGATCAAACCATCCTGATACCCACATACTTCCAGATGCACTTCCAGTTCTGTGAGCCAGTCATTCTTTCTGGCTTAATTCAGTTTGAACTGGGTTTTCTGATATCAGCGCCTGAATGCACCATAACCGAGACAAGCTTCGACGTGATCCATGCAGGCTTCATTGAGAGGGGAATCTAGCAAAGCGTGTCAGAGAAGCCAGAGAAGTAAGCCAGAGTGGGCTGGAATGGCAGAGGTGCCTTTGAAGGACACGTAGATATGGCAGACAAGAAAGAGAGAGAGCAGGCCTTTTCATCTGCAAGGAAGGGGCGGCCGGCTGGCGAGCAGCCAGCTAGGACCTGCCGAGTGTGACCCTGCCCTTTCCCTGTCTGACAGTTATGGAAAGGAATCCATGCATTTCCTGAGGAGCAGAGGCTCTGCGTGTTGCCTCAGCTTTCTGTGCCAGCCTGGCCTCTGCTCCTAATCAGATAGAGTAGCTAGAGGAAATGAGTGCCAAGCTGCCAAAATTGAAAACGGGTAATGGAAAGCTCTCTCCAATGTGCACCTGAAGAAATAGAGGGGAGACAGACGTGGGAAAGCCAAACTGCTCAGTAATCCACGCATCAGGCATAGATGATTACATAACCATGAGCAAACTTCTCTGGAAAATTTGCCTTGACTGCCAAATGGGATTTCGGGAGGTGGGGAGGTTAGAAATTCTGTGATCAGTTAAGAAAAATGTCTAGAATCCAAGTCAATGTACGTTAGAAACCAATCAAAATCAGAGCTCTATAACAACTTCAGACTAGAGATATTACTCTTCCACAATCCAACAAATGGGAATTTGCCCCACACTCTTGATGGCTCCACTGTTGTGAGTACATAGAAATACAGCTAATGGAATACAGGGGAAAGCAAAATGAATATATAACAAAGAACCTGGAACTTAGATGGTAAACTCCTCAGAAGCGTGCCCTCCTCCAGTTTCAAGAGGAAATAGGGAAAAGTATCTGAACTGTGCGACTGTAACATGCCAGCCATTCGGCAGGTTTTCCTGAAATAGTAGTTTATGATTGCAGACAGCCTCTGCTGACATGTTTCAGATGTTTTCCTTTTGATAAGTTTCTTTTGTTTCTTATTAAATTTACTGCTCTGGTCTCCTTTCCCCTTCTTCCTGGAGTTTGAAAATCCTTCTGCAAGCCTACATCAGAATCTGAGCCACATGCTATTCTTCCCTCTTGCCAAGAACCTGGAATGGGGCAGAATTCATCCTTATGTGCAGCCCCAGAAGACTCTCAGATATCTGAGGTCTGGGAGTTTCAAGGCCAAAGACAGGCAGAGTTGGATAAACCTAGATTAGACACAGAGCCCCCTCAATCATGGAGGCTACTCCAGCAGCCAAGGAGCCTCTTTGCATATATGGGAAAGACTGGAAGTGTTTCTAGTCTAAAAAATATAAAAATGGGGGATTGAATACAGGGGAAAGCAAAATGAATATATAACAAAGAACCTGGAACTTAGATGGTAAACTCCTCAGAAGCGTGCCCTCCTCCAGTTTCAAGAGGAAATAGGGAAAAGTATCTGAACTGTGCGACTGTAACATGCCAGCCATTCGGCAGGTTTTCCTGAAATAGTAGTTTATGATTGCAGACAGCCTCTGCTGACATGTTTCAGATGTTTTCCTTTTGATAAGTTTCTTTTGTTTCTTATTAAATTTACTGCTCTGGTCTCCTTTCCCCTTCTTCCTGGAGTTTGAAAATCCTTCTGCAAGCCTACATCAGAATCTGAGCCACATGCTATTCTTCCCTCTTGCCAAGAACCTGGAATGGGGCAAGAATTCATCCTTATGTGCAGCCCCAGAAGACTCTCAGATATCTGAGGTCTGGGAGTTTCAAGGCCAAAGACAGGCAGAGTTGGATAAACCTAGATTAGACACAGAGCCCCCTCAATCATGGAGGCTACTCCAGCAGCCAAGGAGCCTCTTTGCATATATGGGAAAGACTGGAAGTGTTTCTAGTCTAAAAAATATAAAAATGGGGGATTATTATTGTTAACCTGGTCACTCTATGACCTGTCTTTTTCTAATAAGAATTTGGGGCAAACTTGTCATCAGAAGTTTGGGCTTCCCTGGTGGCTCAGCTGCTAAAGAATCCGCTTGCAGATTCTTGGTTCTATCCCAGGGTCTGGAAGATCCCCTAGAGAAGGGAACGGCTACCCATTCCAGTATTCTGGCCTGGAGATTTCCATGGACTATATAGTCCACAGGGTTGCAAAGAGTCAGACATCACTGAGTGACCTTTACTTCACTTTGTCATCAGATAACCTTTTCAAGGCTTCCCTGATAGCTCAGTTGGTAAAGAATCCACCTGCAATGCAGGAGACTCCAGTTTGATTCCTGGATCAGAAAGATCCACTGGAGAAGGGATAGGCTACCCACCCCAGTATTCTTGGGCTTCCCTTGTGGCTTAGCTGGTAAAGAATCCGCCTGCAATGAGGGAGACTTGGGTTCGATCCCTGGGTTGGGAAGATCCCCTGGAGAAGGGAAAGGCTACCCACCCCAGTATTCTGGCCTGGAGAATTCCATGGACTGTATCGTCCATGGGGTTGACTGAGCCACTTTCACTTTCAAACTTCTCAAAGCAGCTGTGTCTTATGGAAGCAGTCTAGACCGTGAGTATGTGTGCTTAGTTGCTCAGTCGTGTCCAGCTCTTTGCAACTCCATAAACTATAGGGCTTCCCAGGTGGATCAGATGGTAAAGAGTCTGCCTGCAGTGCAAGAGACCTAGATTCAATCCCTGGGTCTGGAAGATCCCCTGGAGAAGGGAATGGCTAACCACTACAGTATTCTTGCCCAGAGAGTCCCATGGAGAAAAGAACCTGGCAGCTACAGTCTATGGGATTGCAAAGAGCTGGACACAGCTGAGTGACTAACACTTTCACTTTTGGACTGCAGACCCTGAAGATGGACAGAAATGGGTACACATCCAGATTCACTCAATGACCAGCTCTGTGACTTTTGGCAAGTGACTTCATCTTTCTGGCCCTTGTTTTCCATTGCCATAAGAAGGAGCTCTTGCTACTTGTATTTGGACATGTGGTATGGATTAGAAATAATTTACAAGACATAGCACAGTGGCTGGTACAGAGTAGACAATACGTCATATTTACTATTGTTTTCAAGGTAAACTAGTTGAAATACTTGGGATTACATGAACCTAAAAGATTTTCCCCCCATAGAAAATTTCTGTAGTTCTATATACTGGCTGTGAATCAAATTATGGATCAAGGACAATATATTTAAATTAATCCTCTTCCAGATTGAAAATAAATTCTAATAACTTGCCTCAAAAAAGAAACAGTCAAGATTCCCATTAAGACAAATGCAGTAACCACAAAAAGCATACAGAGCTAGACAAAAGAAGACAGGACCATTCTTTTCATGAGTGTGTGACTCATTTTCAACTCCATGATGGCATATAGGAAACGAATGCTCACTTACCCACAAGGCTGCCCGGAGCATACAGGAACACAGACTACACCCCACTCGTTTTTTGCATATTCAGGAAAATGTTATGTCCTTCCTTACTGGACTCAGTCCCATTTCTGCAGGTGTAACTTGTATAAGCAACTCTGAAAGAAAGTGTCACATGAGAGCTCATTCAAAGCCCATTAAAATGGCACATCCACTTGGATTTCTCTTTAACCTTTGAGCTGCAAGACTGCTTCTGAACCATGCTTTAGAAGCAAGTGCAGAGGGCCAAAAACCTTAAAAAAAAAAAACAAAAAGAACATGATATTTTAAATATATCTGAAAAAAAAAATCAGTGGCTTTAGCTTTTGCAAGGAGCCCAGAAATAGCTGATAAACTGAGGCTCTCTAGCTTTGCAGCCTGGTAGATATAATTTTCATACTGTAAATAGGGAGATAACACACACAATGTATCAGACAGTTGTCCCTGTTATCAAGCAGGTCTCTCATTTCACTAACAAATGTGCAGACAAACGTATATTGTAGCAAATGCAAGGAAATAACTAGCCTGTGTCTGAAACTTAAGCCTCCTCATTCTTCAGTGGGTAGCGTGACTCAGACAATAGGGATCCGTGGTACCAGCGTTAGCCTTTCTCTCCAGACTCCTTTAAGACTCTGGCACATACAATTTTGATTGAACACAAATGATTACTGTGGAGGAACTGTCATGATAATAGATGTCTCATTAAAAATGAAAAGGTTCCAGTATAGAATAAAAATATTCAAAATGGACACCCATATTTTGACCCTAGAGTAGAGTGCTAGTAAATTGTTAACAACAAATAAACACAGAGAAGAAGACATGTTTTCTGTGGATTTTGATGTCTTGCTAGAGAAACAACCTCAATCTCGGTGCATCCCTTTGAGATGAGAATATATAGACATAGTCATGATAAGCCACCACGGTCATAAAGTTAAGAGCAGATTCAGGAGCTCTCTTCTTGTTCCTTCATGTATTTCCTCTCTTCTTTGGGGGAAGAAAAAACAAAACAAAACATTCCTGTCTTCCTGCTGTTTCTACCAATGCAATACTTACAGTCTGATGTTCTCTTTAGTCATCATTGAACAGAGTTGCAATCTTTTCATCATTTCTCAGAAGTCATTTTCTCCCTCTGCTTAATCATATCATTTACTTCTGACTCCACTACTCCGCCCAATGTGCTCACATCTCATAAGATTCCAAAAATGGAAGCTAGCCCTTCCAGGAAGCAGAGGGAGTCATGGCAATATGGAACCCCTTGATAACAGAACATGTCCTCACATGTGACTTGGCTGTTGTGGGATTCTTTGAAAGTGAAAGTGTTAATTGCTTGGTTATGTCTGCCTCTTTTGCAACCCCATGGACTGTAGCCTGCCAGGCCCCTCAGCCCATGGGATTCTCCAGGCAGTGGGTTGCCTTTCCCTTCTCCAGGGGATCTTCCTAACCCAGGGATCAAACCTGGATTTCTTATATTTCGGGCAGATTCTTTAAGGTGTGAGCCACCAGGGAAGCCCATTCTTTACCTCTCGCCTTACAGGCAAACTGCAGTTTTGAGCCTTCAGTTGTGCTATCCTTGATCCTTGAACTCCATGAGCTGTGTATTGCATAGAAGAAAGCATGCTGCTTATGATACCTGGGTGCACATCTTGGGTCCCAATTTACTACCCACATGACCTGAGGCAAGTGATTTAGCCTCTCTAAATCTCAGTTTCTTTGTCAGAAAGAGCTTTGGGGAATACTGGCTACATTATGGGACTCTGGTGAGAAACAATATGTCTGTGGCCTGTATAACATATGCAGAGGTGTATGAATACATCTCAAGTGTGTACAACATTTCCAACCTCTTCCTAGATCCTAAATCAATTCTTACCAAAATCCATTTACCAGATATTTTTGTCCACTCTTCCTCCATTTTTTCTGAACTCATCCATTTCTCTCCAATGATCTGAGTCACAGCTGGGTCGGCTGCCACCTGATCTGAACCAGAATGACTTCTTACCAGGACAGGGTAAGAGCCTGCCCCTGACTCATCTCCCTGCTTTCATTTCTGCCCCTTGAAATCCGTTCTCTATACAGTAGTGATGTCATTTTTTAAACAGATGAATGAGATCAATCTGCTTTGCATAAAACTCCACATGGGTTTCCCATTACACTTAGAAAAAAATCCAAACTCCTCTGCATGGCCTATAGGAGCTTATGTGATCCACTCCCGCCTTCTCTGAAGTTTCCCCTCTCCACTGTTCCCTGGGTCACTCTGCTTTTAGCCACATATGGTTTTTTATGCTTCTGGAACTCACTACGCTTAGCCTGATCCTGAGACCTTTGCCCCTGCCATTTCTTGAGACTTGAATGTTCTTTCCCCCAGAGCCTCATGGCTGATTCCTTCTTGTCATTCAGATCTAAGGCCAGACCTCATCAACAGGCACCCTCTGGTCAAATATCATCTTCCCCCGCCATCTGAAATTCCACACTTACATGTTTACTTATAGAATGTCTGTCTCCCCAGCAGAATGTCAGCACCATGAAAGGACCCTTGTCTACCTTGCTTATCTCTGTACTGTCACCTTCTAAAACAGGGTCTGACAGGAAGTAGGTGCTCAATAAGTATTTGCCAAAGGAATGAATGAGTATTTTTAAGCCTGTCCCAGAAGAACTGATCTCTGCCATACTTTCAATAAACATGAAATCATGAAACAAGAAAATGAAGTCTTAAGGTGGTCTCACAAAAGTTTAATATCGAGGTCCTAAACGTTACAAGGCTGGAAAATTCTGGACCATTATAAAGGGGTCAGAACACAGAGAATATTTTAATCCTAGCTGGGTATTCCTATCTATGTGACCTTGGACATGTTAGTTAACATATTCTTAATAAAACTGATTTCCTCATTTAAAAAAAGGATAATGACATTTGTGAGGATTAAATGAGCTAAGCCTTTAGCCTAGTTCCTGGAACATTGTGCAAACTTAATAAATAGAGGTTATTATTACGGTTATTGTTATTATGGCAATTAATTTTGGCACCGTGCTTTACAAAGCACATTGACAAACTGGAGCTTATCCAGAAGAGAGCAAACAATCTTGTTAAGGGCTTGGAAACCACAGCTTGTGAGGAACGATTGAAACTGCTGAGGATGTTTACATTGGAAAAGACAAAGTTTAAGAGGAACATGATAGTTTTTTAAAAAAACACTGAAAAGAACTGTCTCATGAAAGTGAGATTAGATTTCTTCAATGCTGTTCTGAAGATACAATTAGAGCCAAAGAATACAAGTTAAATCTTGACCTCTTTATGGTCTAATAACCAAACTGTCCAAATCAAAGTCAGATTGTATTCTGTGTGTAAAAGTAAAAAGTTAAGACAAGGTTATACACATTTTGGTTAAGGAAATTATACAGAATATGAAGATATTTATAACTGCCAAAATGGAGGTTCTGTGTCAATGTTAAAAATATCTGCGGCATGACAGTTGCAAAAAGGAGACTGTGAAATATATGCATATATATTATTGTGTTCCCGACTCTTTACTGATGAGAGAAGAGCATGAAAGTACAAACACACATAAAAGGGAATCTTTTGTTTCATGAAGTAGTGTTTCCTGCCACTTCAAATGTTGAAGCAGAGGCCAGACAACCTCTTTAGGAGGAATGGCTTCAAGAGATGGTATGTCAGGGAATGAGGTAGGCAGGGAAAACGCTGAAGAGATTCGAAAGTTCTATGGGTCAGTGATCCTCTAATTCTATTGTTGAGTTGTGATCATGTAAGACAGTGCTTCTTTTTAAGAAGTAAGGAGGACATTAGGTCACACAAATTTCTTCATTTCCTCCCCATTAAAAGAGGAGGAAGAAAGAGTTCAATCTCAAGAGACCCAAAGCGCTTGGCTCTGTCATCTATGGGACACTGTAGCATTGGAAGAAGGTGTTTCTTGCCACTATTTCTTCTGCCCCAGCAAAAGCCTGTCAACCTCCCTGAATCTCATCTTCTAGATCCTTCCCTAAAAAGGAAAAAGTTTCAACCTTTCTAGTTCTGAAAGTCTGTGATTCATCTTGATTATTTTAATAAACATGAACTTGGCCAAGAATTAGAAACCACCTGAACTCTGTACATAAGGAAAGGGGGCTGAGAGTCAGACAGGAGAGGCCACTTTTCCTTCAAAAGCAAGAGAAGCGCAGCAACTGGGAGAAGCGTAGGCCTGCGAGGTCCTCCGTCGGCCACAGCAAGGAAGGGCGCTGGTTAGAACTCTGAGCTGCAAGTCCCAGAAATCCAACTGATAGTTTGACCCCTGACCTCCGAAAGGAGCACCTGTTATGGGGAAGCGGGGATGACACGTGACACGTGGTGAGAGAATAGAGCCTGGACTCAGAAGAGAAGCTCGGGGAGCGGGGCAGTGGGGGGGGGGCACTGGCGCCTTCGTGCACTTTGGCGTCAGTTCATTCTCTGCTCTCTGCTCATGTGGGCAGAAGGTCGCCATCCCACAGTTTCCACATTTCTCCTTTTCTATTTAACAGAGACCATACTGCATAAAAGCTAAGATCGTGGGCTCCAGGATCGGACAGAAATGAGCCTAAATCCTAATTCTGCCATTTAGGCTTGTGTGACACTGGGCAAGTCACTTGACCTCTCTGACCTCAGTTTCTTTAAAAAAAAAAAAAGCACTTAACTCATAAAGTCGTTGAGAAATTTAACCAAGAAAACATATTTAAAGATCAATACCTTGCATGGGAATCTTCAATAAACATTAGCTATTATTACTGTTATTATTATTCTTAAAGAAACCAGCTCTGAGTGGGTCTCAGTCACAAATCCAGGTTTCTAGGAAGGAGACTCTGAACGAGCCAGCTTGGCTCAGGGGCTCACCTCCACGCCATCAGTCACAGCCAGAGGGGAGCGTCCCGAGGGACAGAGATGCTGCCAGAGACATATTCCTGTGGAAGAGTAGGGAGACCAGGAGCCACAGAATCAGAGAAAAGTTGGCAGAAGCTAGACAGAAGAGGTACAAGGGGGAAAAGTCACGGCCCCTCCTGCCCAGAGGGCCGCTGCCTGCCAAGGTCAGGCCATGAAAGGAGAAACGTGTGGCAGGGTTTCCAGCTGTAGCTTAAAGAAAGCTCAGGCTGATCTTTGGAACATATGCTACTGCTTACTGAATTCGACTGGTTAGCTGAATTTAGCTAACCTTTTGGACCTTGAAATCAACTGTTTACTTTAAAAAAAATCACTTTAGCTTGTTTGGGATGTTCTTTTATTCTCTCTGCCCTTTAGTGTTAAATTTTCTTTTAATTGTTCTTAGTTCATAGTTTGCTTGCTGCCTTCCCTTTTCTTTTATCTTATTGTATGTTCCTTTTTTGGGGAGGGGGTGTTGTACACAACAGACCAATTTTTAACCTGGTTTCCAATATCATTTAATCTTTACTGAACTTCCCAATCTTATTTTTATTCTTTTCATTACTAATTTTTAACCTTTTGTTGTCAACAACTTTTAGTTCTTTGGAATACTGCCAGAATAAAATGTAGATGTAGGAGTTCAGCCAGGAAGACAGCCCTTTATCCCTAAGAAACGGATGCATGTTTGTTTCCACTTCAGTCCCTGAAGCTGATCTTTATACGAATCTTAAGCCACTCAGAGTAATTCACCATTACTGCTTCCTCCACTGAGGGTTTTGCCTCCAGTTCTTTCTCACCATGCTTTATTCCATGCTCCCAGGAGAAAGTACCTCCCATCAGTTCCTGAGTAGGCAGTGAGCCCCAGTCCTCTGGAGAACAGAAAGCTTGCAGCCCTGCCAAAGAATCGGTGAAATAGGACACATTGTTCCAGGTGAAGGAGGCTTTCTTGGCACTGCGAGGCTCCCGGACTTAGCCCCGGGACTGCTCCTCTTCTCTGTCCACATCTAGTCCTGGCTTGACCTCTTAGATACCATCCACATGCCGATGACTCTCAAATCTGCATCCTCAGAACGCAACTCTCTTTCAAACTCCATAAAGCTAAATTTCCATTGGAAATCTTACTTTCCAGTGATATTTCCAATGTTCAGTAGAACCTCAAACTTAGCATGTCCAAGATGAAACTATGAATTATCCCCCACCTTTGAACCAGTTCCTTCCAAAGTCTTTTCCATCTCAGACAATGGTGACACCATTCTTCTAGGCCAAAAATCCAAGGGTCATCTTTTATTACTCTTGTTCTCTTACAGCCCATATCAAATCAATCAGAAAATCCTGCTGGTTCTACTTCCAAATTTTCATCCTCTTTCACTGAGAGTAATGCAATAGCCTACTTGCTCACTGATCTCTCTCCTTCCATCCTGCTTCCTAAATCTACCCATTATATGACAGCTAGAGAGATCCTTTAGAAATGCTAATATTTGACCCTGTTGGACCATAATATTTCACCGAGAGCGCTGTCTTATTGAGGCTAAATGCCCTAGTCTTGACCATAAGGTACAGTTTCACACATGATCTGCTATACCACCTCTTAACACCCAAGCTACCTATCTAAATGTACCCCGTTCTGCTCGGGTTTACGGTATTCTAACTCTGATGGCTTCCTTCCTGTTCCTCCCACAGCAGTCATGCTCCTACTACAAGGTTTTTGTAATTGCTCTTCCCTCCTCCTGGAACTCGCTTCCCCCAAACATGCACATGGTTTAATCCCTCACTTCTTCCAGGTTTGTACACAAATGTCACTCTATCATCCTGTATAAAACAGTACCCACTTTGCCATTCTATCTCCTTCCTCACTTTTTCTTCATGGTACCTGTCATCATCTGTCACAGTTGGTTAATGTCTGTCTGTTTTCTAAAATGCAAGCTCCATTTCTAGAAATGATATTCTTTTCCATTTACTAATTTATGTATCCCTAATGTCTAGAATAGTGCCAGGCACTAGAAATGCTCAATAATTGTTTGAAAACTTCTTGAAAGATTCAACCAATGATTTAACAAATTCTGATATTATAATTCAAGCAACATTTTCAGAGTACATATTAGGAGGGGGAATATCAGGACGGGGGGGGGGGGAAGAACATTGAAAAAGAAAGCACCAACCATTGACTGAACTCCCTCTATATGCCAGGACTGTACTAGATGTGTCTTCTGGGTTCCTACTTTTAATCCTGAATTTTGTAAGATACATGTAAT
>SJYC01062025.1:0-16399 GCA_006408675.1 Madoqua kirkii
CTTTTCATCTTGTTTATATTGCTGTGTTTGGGGTGGCCTTTCTGTATTCTGGCAGTCTGTCAAAGGGAGCTGAGCTTTAAACGTCTTCATATGAACCCTAAATATAAAGCTTACCTGGAAGGCTGCAATGACACCCCCAAGAAGAATTTGAGGAGACTCTGGAAGTCAGAGGCTGGGGTGGAAACTGTCGATGACTGACTGCAGGAGACATCACTGTGTCAGGGACCCACAGATGGACAAGCCACAGCTGTGGGGCACTCTTATTTATTCGTAAAATCTCACCACAAGCCAGTAAGGCATGTCTGCCCTAACAGAGAGAGTGGAGGGCTGAGAGAGTTAGGGAAGACCTTTCCAGTGTTTCTACTTCCTCCACGCACTGCCCCCACTCAACCCCAGAGAATCTTGACGCAGCCTTGTAAATGACAAAGGAATGCCAGAACTGAGAAGGGGGAAACAAGCCACCGGAGCCCACCTTTTCATTTCAGAGTGTTAGCCAGAACTGAGATGAGCTGAATGAAATAAGAAATGGAAGCTTACGTATTGAACCGTTGGGCTGCTTAATTCCCTGGAAATGACACTGATGTGACATGCAAAGCCAGGGTTGCTGCTGCTATTCATCTCTAAGTCATGTCTGACTCTTTGCAATCCCACGGACTGCAGCACACAAGGCCCCCCTGTCCTTCACTGTCTCCTGGAGTTTGCCCAAGTTCATGTCCATGAAAACTTGAAAGAGAAGAGTGAAAAAGAAAAAAAAAACTGGCTTATAACTCAGCATTAGAAAACTAAGATCGTGGCATTTAGTCCCATCATTTCATGGCAAACAGAAGAAAGTAGAAGCGGTGACAGGTTTTCTTTTCCTGCACTCCAAAATCACTGTGGAGGGTGACTGCAGCCATGAAATTAAAAGATGCTTGCTTCTTGGAAGGAAAGCTATGACAAACCTAGACAGTGCATTGAAAAGCAAAGACGTCACTTTGCCAACAAACGTCTATATGGTCAAAGCTATGGTCTTTACAATAGTCATGTACAGACATGAGAGTTGGACCATAAAGAAGTCTAAGTGTTGAAGAATTGGTACTTTGAACTGTAGTGCTGGAGAAGACTCTTGAGAGTCCCTTGGGACAGCAAGGAGATCAAACCAGTCAATCCTAAAGGAAATCAACCCAAAATATTTATTGGAAGGACTGATGCTAAAGCTGAAGCTCCAATACTTTGGCCACCCGATGTGAACAGATGACTCTTTAGAAAAGACCCTGATGCTGGGAAAGATTGAAGGCAAGAGGAGAGGAAGGCAGCAGAGGATGAAACTGTTGGATAGCATCACCGACTCAATGGAGTCAACGTCAATCTCACCCAAGGGAAGGGGAGAACAATTCAGCAGAACAGGGTTAAAGGGACAGGAACAGGAAAGGAAGGCGCTATTTTCCATTTGCTTGCTACCAAACCCAGCTGATTTCATAAAGTGTTAGATCATGTTTATGCACACGTTCTGTGATTAGTACTTTGAGCTAAAAATTACATTTCTATACAAAATAATAGCAATGATGCTTTATGTTTATGTTGATAGATTATAAGTATTAGACATTGTACAAAGTATTTTTATAAGCATCTGAGCTTAACAATCACATTAAGAAACGTACGCAGTCTGTTTTACAGTTAAGGAAACTAGGGCCTCAATTAAAAAACTTGCCAAAAGTCATTTAGCCAGAAAATGATGAAGGCAGGATCTGAACACAGATGGCTTGTCTTCAAGGCCTGAATTCTTCATTACTATGCATCTCTTGCAAAACTTGGACCAGATATTATGTAATACAACAAAACAGTTAATGTTAGAAATGTCTATGCTCAGGTCCATTTCATCATATTATTTTCCATTTTTATAATAAAAAATTCTCATATATGCTATTTGTTATCTAAGTGGCATGAATGAAGCTCAAGGGCAGCACCATCCAACAACAGTTTCTGCAATCAAGAAAATGCACTGTCGCTGTGCTGTCCCAGACAGTGGTCACCAGCCACATGTGACTGTTGAGCACTTAAGTGTGACTAATGCAACTGAGGAGCTGAATTTTTAATTTACTTTGTTTTTAATTGCATAATTTAACTTCAAGTTTAAATGGACATATGTGGCTTAGAGAAAGAAATGGCAACCCACTCCAGTATTCTTGCCTGGGAAATCCCACAGACAGAGGAGCCTGGTGGGCTACAGTCCATGGGGTCACGAAAGAGTCAGACACGACTGAGCGACAAAGAGTAACAACATGGGGCTGGTAGCACAACACTGGATTGGTCAAAATTAATACTATAGGCATATCTTGGCCTGAATGTCATGGGGAGAGCCGGGTATATTGTATAACTTGGGCCATAATGGACTCCAGTTCACCAGAAGGAAACACTCTAGATCAAGGAGGATTTAGGCTATTCATTTGAGCCAGAAAATCTCTCAGTGAAATCTACCCAAAGTCTGAGATGATGAGGAAGCTTCATAGATTCCTTTGGATTAAAATTCCCTATAAATTCGGGGATGTTCAGAAGAATGTTTTTACACCACAAAGTAATTGTCATAAAAATATTTTCTTCAGCATTAAAAAAAATAAACCCTCACTTTCAGTGGTTAGACTCAGATCAAGCTAACCATTTACTGTCTGAAAATCAAGGCATTTCTTCCAACAGCTAGAACATTATAATTGTTTTGGGCAATATTTTTAAAAAGACATTCTGAAAGCTATCCTGAATATCAATTTCAAAGCCAAGAACGAGTGCCCCTGTGTTCCATGATGTCTGAGGTCTTAAGTTGTTTCAGTCATGACCGACTCTTTGCGACCCTATGGACTCTTCTGTCCATGGGATTCTCCAGGCAAGAATACTAGAATGGGTTGCTGTTTCCTCCTCCAGGGGATCTTCCTGACCCAGAGATTGAACCCAAGACTCTTATGTCTCCTGCACTGGGAGGCAGGTTCTTTACCACTGGCTCCACCTGGGAAGCCCCCTGGGAAGCCTCTAAGGCTGAGAGTAAGTCAGTGGCTAGGGCTGGAATCATTTGAAGACTTGCTCAATCACATGTCTGGTGATCGGGTGGGAATGACTCAAAGATTAAGGCTGCCAACCCCAGGACATAACTGAGGCTTCTCCACATGGGTTGGTTTCCTTACAACACAGTAGCCTCAGGGAAGTCAGGCTCCGGCACCACCATTCCAGCCAACCACGTGATGCCTGTATTGCTGCTTCCAATATTACAGTGCCCTTCCCTCCACACTCCGTTGGTTAAAGCACTCGCAAGCCTACTCAGAAGAAACTAGAGACCCCATCTCTTGGGAGCAGTGACAAGGTCACATTATCAAGCAAAATCAAACAAATAGGATGGGAAATATTGTTGCAGTCATTTTGGAAAGTATAAGCTACCGTCTTTAAATTCTTTGCCACATGCAATTTTTGAGTCAGCTCTAGGCCACAATGGACTACACAGTATTTGGCTCTGCTCAGTCTGTGACCAAATGCTCTGGATCAATGAAGTCCATGCCAAGGTACAACCTGCTAGTAACAACAGCAGTAAGAGACACCATTTATTGAAGTGTACATTAAATACTTTCAACGTGCCACGCAAGGATTATCTAATCCTATTCTCAGAATTACAGAAAGAGCTTATTAAACCCCCTATTTTATGAACAAGAAAATTGGATCACAAAGGAGTCAAGTAAACTGCCCAAGGTTTGATATCAGTCAGGCCTGTCTGACTCTGCAGTCCACCTTCTTAAACCTGAGGGTGTACTACTTCTTTAGAGGAAATTGTTCATTTTAAAGGTGTGGAGCCTTTCAGCTCCACAGCTCTCTGTAAAGACTTAAGTCTGCCTGAGGAGTGTCACTTTTATCACTGAATCCTCCTGTAGCGTGTTTCATTGTTCCTGGTTGTGTATAGGTTGCACAAACTCTCCTAGAAACTTTGTAAAATTGTTTCTCAGTTTGTTTTTTGAAACACTACTTGGTCCTAATTGCTTCTGGCATCTGTTCTCACCAGCTCAAAGCATCATTTCTTCCTTTCTTCTTGCCTACAATAGCAGCTGCACAGCAGCAAGTAAGAACAAATACACGGGTTGAAGTTAAATCCCCTACCAGCAGCTTTCGCTCCTATGTTTGAGTCATGCTGTAGGGCTTGTACCCAGATTGTTGCAGGTTTTTTTTTTTTTTTTTTAAAAAGATTTACCCAAACACCTGAGTAATGACTTTTTCTGATTTCATGGGACAGAAGGTTCCTGCTGCCACCAGAATTTCTCCCATCTAGTTAAACACAAATTGATGAAGCCTGAGATACTGCAAGGACTAATTAAAGAGAAACTGCCAAACCATGGGGGAAAAGAATTTCCACATAGATTTTCCTATAGCTATGCTTATCAATTTGTAGGAAACCAAGAACAAATATCCCAAATGGTGATTAATGGTCTGAATGAAAATTGCACACATGCACAAACAGCCCACTTAATAAACTAATAATGGAAAGTACAATTGTGGATAAGCTGCTACTCATTTTTTCTCCTGGGAGGTACAAATTCAGCAGTGAAACTAAGCAGATATTCGAATGAAGTGATGTTTTTTTACCCCATGAAAAGAAATTATGTCTATTTTCAAAATTCTTTTCTATTTTGCAAGGCATGTGTACCTTATATTACACAAGAATAAAAAGCCACAAAGTGCCTAAAGACGGGTGGTCTAGCTTTGAAAGATGCTAATATTCACCATTCAATTAGAATCTCCTAGACTGTTTAATTGAAATTGGCCTTTTGGGTCTAGCATTAGCAGTGGAACAGGGAACTGTCTTTCCTTCAGGCTGAATATTGGAGAATAGGTGTTCTGAATATCAATCTAAAAGTCAAGAAACAAGGAAAGTATTTTGGGTAACATAACCCCTGCTGGGCTCTACAGAATAATTACTGAAGTCATCCTGGATACCTAGGGAGGGAAACACAAAGAGATTTTAGCAGCTACTGGTTCCTGGGGAGATTTTAAATATTCCATTCTAAGGACATGTGTAGATACATCAAAGTAGAAAGGCCACTCTACTTAGAATATTCAGAAAATCCCTGGGGTGCAGAAAGAAGGAAAGACAACACTGCCTGGAAAGCCATTGAACTAGAGAAGCCCAGGAAATGGAAGGAGGAATTAAAGAGCAATGGGAATCTTCCAGAAATTTCATGAGATTATGTATAAATTAAGGGCTTTCCAGATGGCACCAGTGGTAAGGAACCTGCCTGCTAATGCAGGAGACATAAGAGACACAGGTTCAGTCCCTGGGTTGGAAAGATCCCCCGGAGGAGGGCACGGCCATCCACTCCAGTATTCCTGCCTGGAAAGTCCAAAAACAGAGAAGACTGCTAGGCTATATAGTCCATAGTGTCACAAAGCATCGACATGAACGACCAAGCACAACACACGTGTAAAACACTCATTTCAAGTTTTAGATTGATTGAATATAAGTGCTAATAGGAATCTCAAAATATCTTTAACTTTCTTATTTTATGCTTTGTTTGATAAGAGAGCAGTAGAGAAAAAGTGGATAATAAACAGTATAAATAGTGCTAACTACAGGCTAGCCTATTCCTAACTCCTAGGCTGTTTCCCTTCTTGTACTTCTTAGCAGGCATGTTTTGCAGTATATATGATAGTATTGTCATGTATCTGTTAGTATAGTCACATTTGTCATTTCATCATCACACAACCTAAGATATCAGAAAAAGCACTATTTAAAAGATGAAACATTTACTTAAATGCAATTAAGTAAATTTTCTAGTTATAGGAAGTTTCAGTTCAGTTCAGTCACTCAGTCGTGTCCAACTCTTTGTGACCCAATGAACCACAGCATGCCAGGCTTCCCTGTCCTTCACCAACTCCAGGAGCTTGCTCAAACTCATGTCCATTAAGTCGGTGATGCCATCCAACCATCTCATCCTCTGTCGTCCCCTTCTCCTCCTGCCCTCAATCTTTCCCAGCATAGGGGTCTTTTCCCATGAGTCAGTTCTTTGCATCAGGAGGCCAAAGTATTGGAGTTTCAGCTTTAGCATCAGTCCTTCCAATGAATATTCAGGACTGACTTCCTTTAGGATGGACTGGTTGGATCTCCTTCAGTCCAAGGGACTCTCAAGAGTCTTCTCCAACACCACAGTTCAAAAGCATCAATTCTTTGGTGCTCAGCTTTCTTTATGATCCAACTCTCACATCCATACATGACTACTGGAAAAACCATAGCTTTGACTAGATGGATTTTTGTCGGCAAAGTAATGTCTCTGTTTTTAATATGCTGTCTAGGTTGGTCATAGCTTTTCTTCCAAGGCGCAAGCATCTTTTAATTTCATGGCTGCAGTCACCATCTGCAGTGATTTTGGATCCCAAGAAAATAAAGTCTGTCACTGTTTCCATTGTTTCCCCATCTATTTGCCATGAAGTGATGGGACTAGATGTCATGATCTTCATTTTCTGAATATTGAGTGTTAAGCCAGCTTTTCCACTCTTCTCTTTCATTTTCATCAAGAGGCTCTTTAGTTCCTCTTTAGTTTCTGCCATAAGGCTGCTGTCATCGGCATATCTGAAGTCATTGATAGAAAGTTTAGAGTTCTCGTATTAGATACATAGATAACGAGTCAAATAAGAGCATATCCGAAGCCTCCAGCTTTCTGGTCCTATATTCTTCCTACTGGATCAGATGTCTCAGGTAAGTAGAAATAACTTAAAACTTGTAATATTCATGTGATTAGCTGCACTGGAGATTAAATGACTGTGCCCACTGACTATTACCAAGTACAAATATCTGTGACACTGAATTCTATACAGTGACACTTTGAAATAGTATACTTTTATAACAAGTTTCTTGTAAAGAAGACCATTATAGAAAACAAACAAAACAGAGGCAATGGGCACACTGCAGCGAGCTTCCACTGGTGGCAAGATTTTAAACCAACCAACCAACAAGCTGACAAGCTAATTTTCTTCTGGCCTTTTTTAAGAAAAGCATAGTGACCCAAGTAAGAAAAAGATTGCTTCATTCTTCTTCATCTATTGTAGTTTTGCTACCTATTCTCTTCATCCCTTTCTCTTATTAGAAAAGGAAAGGCTTCATTCACTCATCTGTCCATCTAATCATCCATTCATAAGTATCTATTGAGCATCTGGTCTATGCTAGCACTATGTGAAGTGCAGGGACTCCCATGGCGAAAAAGTCATGCCAAGAAACTTCTCTCTAGTGGGAGATGTAGGTAACAAAATAGCTCCTACCAAACAATGCGCTAGGGCTGCGGTGAGAACCTAGTATGCCTAGGCTATCTCTAACGCCTGCTGGGGAGCTCAGCAAAAAAACTCCTGGAGAAAATTGCTCTAAGCCGAAAGTAAAAATCGAACAGTTTAAGGAATGAGGGGAAAGCTTGTTTGAAGGAACAAGAGGTATAAAGGGGTAGGAACAAGACGTTTCCTATTACGAGAACTGAAAAGAGATGGTGGAAGAAGAAACAGGGACTTAGCAAACACAGAAGCCTGAACTAACAGCGGTGGGAGCCGCAGGGCGGGAGGCGAGCTGCTCCTGCCTACCAAGAATGATGCAAGACTCTGCTGAAGTAAGAAGTGGTTAGGGCTCCATGCTTCTACTGCAGGGAACAGGTTCAGTCCCTGGTTGGGGAATTAAGATCCCACAAGCCCCCTGGTAGACCAAGAAAAAAGGATATGGTCAAGAAAAAAAAAAAAAGAAGAAACTCCCAAGAGGATCTGAAACTGAAGCAGTCCTTTTTTCTATATAGGTTGTACTTCCCTTCCTTTATCCTCAAACTGAATCCTTAAAACGCTCAAAATCTTAAAATGATGACATATACCTCCTGGTCTATGTTTTACCAAGGGACTTTAAGGCAGAGCAGAGCACCCACAGGTGAGATGCACTGGTCCAGCAGAGTAGTCTACCTTTTCCCAAGGTCACTGGCAACAGCAGCAGCAGTCATGCTGGAAGAAAGCTGTCCCCAAAGACTGATGCTTTCACCGGGGTAGAGCAGCAACAAAGCCCAGCTGTCCAGAGATCCCAGAGCAATCAGCATCTGAGCTGCCTCGAGGGCCTGTGGAGGGCTCCAGCCTGAGCAGTAAGCCATGAGAATAAGCCTCATGTCTGGCTGAAGAGGTTAAGTGAGCGTGTGTAGAGGTTCACGAGCCAGACCTTACCCATGTATCACCATCAGAATACAACCGACAGGTAGTTTTGACCATTATGCAGCTCTCAATAATTTTTTTGTTCATAGCCATTGTTTAATTTGTATCTGTGGTGTACCATTATTTAAAGAGAGACTGCTAAAGAAGGCTGGGACATCCTAGAGGGATAGGGTGGGGAGGGGATGGGGAGGGTTCAGGATGGGGGGACACATGTATACCTGTGGCTGATTCATGTCGACGTATGGCAAAAAGCATCACAATATTGTAAAGTAACTACCCTTCAATTAAAATAATCTTTTTTAAAAAAAGAAGGCTGATCTCAAAATATAAATTCACAAGGAACATAAAAGATATGCTATGTATTTCCTTAATATTTTCTCTATCAAATCCACAGGTTCTTAACTGACCAAAATACGTCTTTCTAGTTCCATAAAAACCAGTGTTAAAACAGAAAACATTTAACTACCCTTCAATTAAAATAATCTTTTTTAAAAAAAGAAGGCTGATCTCAAAATATAAATTCACAAGGAACATAAAAGATATGCTATGTATTTCCTTAATATTTTCTCTATCAAATCCACAGGTTCTTAACTGACCAAAATACGTCTTTCTAGTTCCATAAAAACCAGTGTTAAAACAGAAAACATTTTACCAATAAAATAGAGTTTGATTTTTTAAATGGAATTTAAGATTACCCATGATAAAATGTCTTATTTGAGAACAAAGGTCGGTAGGTAACAACATAAATCTTTTCTCTCAATTCATCATTTAGGAACAAAAACATGACTATGTAGCAAATAAAACATTTCACAATTTTAAGAGTAAGATACGAGAAGTTCAAGCTTACAAAAAATGTAATTTTGTTGATATTGCTACATGTAGTTAAGTTTATATTTTCATTTTAATGTACAACTGGTTCCCAGCTATACATGATAGATATCATTTTCTATTTCTGATATCTTAATAATGTGTATACTTATATAATCTAATTTTTTAAAACTGAATAGCTGATATTATTTGTTAAATTAGAAAAAGTTTAAATGTATTTTTATAGCTATTATTAAGAGTACACCAAGGCTATATAATGTCACCCTGCTTATTGAACTTATATGCAGAGTACATCATAAGAAATGCTGGGCTGGATGAAGCACAAGCTAGAATTAAGATTGCTAGGAGAAATATCAGAAGATTTGATGCTTTTGAACTGTGATGTTGGAGAAGATTCTTGAGAGTCCCTTGGACTCAGGTTTTAAACATTTATTCATAGAAACTCTCCTATTAATCTCAGTGACAGAAAAGATCACCAAAAGCATCAGAGGTGAGAAGGAAAGGTTTAGACTGGTGACCTGGACAGTTTCTCATCTGAAGGCTTACACAGACGTGGATTCTAACAAGACAACTGAGGTTGCAGGCTCATCCCCCTGCCACCCCCCTGACATGCATGATCCACTTACATGACATATAATCAAGTGTGAGAAAGAACGCTGAAAGAACTTTAATCTTGGTACCCAAACATAGAAGATTCAAGATCCAGGTGACACATGCCAGTCTACAGCACCAGACAAAATTTTCATCTGATTTGTGAAAAGGAAAGATATATGCATTTGAATGCAGAGTTCTAAAGAATAGCAAGGAGAGATAAGAAAGCCTTCCTCAGTGATCAGTGCAAAGAAATAGAAGAAAACAATAGAATGGGAAAGACTAGAGATCACTTCAAGAAAATTAGAGATACCAAGGGAACATTTCATGCAAAGAAAGGCTCAATAAAGGACAGAAATAGTATGGACCTAATAGAAGTAGAAGATATTAAGAAGAGGTGGCAAGAATATATAGAAGAACTATTCAAAAAAGATCTTCATGACCCAGATAATCATGATAATGTGATCACTCACCAAGAGCCAGACATCCTGGAATGTGAAGTCAAGTGGTCCATAGGAAGCATCACTACGAACAAAGCTAATGGAGGTGACAGAATTCCAGTTGAGCTATTTCAAATCCTGAAAGATGATGCTGTGAAAGTGTTGTACTCAACTTGCCAGCAAATTGGGAAAACTCAGCAGTGGCCACAGGATTGGAAAACATCAGTTTTCATTCTAATCTCGAAAAAAGGCAATTCCAAAGAATGCTCCAAACTACCACACAATTGCACTCATCTCACACACTAGTAAAGTAATGCTCAAAATTCTCCTAGCCAGGCTTCAGCAATACATGAACCATGAACTTTCAGATGTTTCAAGCTGATTTTAGAAAAGGCATAGGAACCAGGATCAAACTGCCAACATCCTCTGGATCATCGAAAAAGTAAGAGTTTCAGAAAAACATCTATTTCTACTTTATTGACTATGCCAAAGCCTTTGACTGTGTGGATCACAATAAACTGTGGAAAATTCCTAAAAAGATGGGAATACCAGACCACCTGACCTGCATATTGAGAAATCTGTATGCAGGTCAGGAAGAAACAGTTAGAACTGGACATGGAACAACAGACTGGTTCCAAATTGAGAAAGCAATACATCAAGGCTATACATTGTCACCTTGCTCATTTAACTTATATGCAGAGTACATCATTTTAAATGCTGGGCTGGATGAAGCACAACCTGAATCAAGGTTGCCAGGATAAATATCAATAACCTCAGATATGCACATGATACCACCCTTATGGCAGAAAATGAAGAAGAATTAAAGAGCCTCTTGATGAAAGTGAAAGAGAAGAGTGAAAAAGTTGTCTTAAACCTCAACATTCAAAAAATAAAGATCATGACTTCCGATCCCATCACTTCATCTCTTCTTTCTCAAGATGAGAAAACAGTGGCAGAGTTTATTTTTGAGAGGCTCCAAAATCACTGCATATTTTGACTGCAGTCATGAAATTAAAAGACGCTTACTCCTTGGAAGAAAAGTTATGACCAACCTAGACAGCATATTAAAAAGCAGAGATATTACTTTGCCAACAAAGGTCCATCTAGTCAAGGCTATGGTTTTTCCAGTAGTCATGTATGGGGGTGAGGGTTGAACTATAAAGAAAGCTGAGCACCGAAGAATTGATACTTTTGAACTGTGGTGCTGGAGAAGACTCCTGAGAGTTCCTTAGACTACAAGGAGATCCAACCAGTCCATCCTGAAGGAGATCAATCTTGAATATACACTGGAAGGACTGATGCTGAAGCTGAAGCTCCAATACTTTGGCCACCTGATGCAAAGGACTAACTCACTGTAAAAGACCCTGATGCTGGGACAGATTGAAGGCAGGAGAAGAAGGGGGAGCAACAGAGTATGAGATGGTTGGATGGCATCACCGATTCAATGGGCATGAGTTTGAGTAAGCTCCGGGAATTGGTGATGGACAGGGAGGCCTGGCATGCTGCAGTCCATGGGGTCGTAAAGAGTCAGACCTGATTGAGCGACTGAACTGAACTGTAAAAACAGTTCACAACAACTGAGACATGAGCAAATGCAGTGGCCTGTAGTGGCCCAATCAGATTTTAGTTCTCCTTCTGCCTTCCATTTACAAACAGGCTCAACTCCTAATAATTCAGGAAACCCCAGAATCCTTTGGCAATTTCAAAAAGAGTGCAATGGACATCTCAGCAAGAAGGCATGTGATACTCTTCTGAAGGGTAGAAGCAGTGTCTCAAGTAATTAATTGGAAAAATAAAGCATGATTATATTTTTATATAGGTGATACGGTTTATACCATTCACACAAAAATTCCATTATCTTTCACTCAAAATGTATGAAATCCAGTGGAAATAGAATGCTGCTAGGTAAATATGGACATAGAGCATTGATCTAGATTAATGAATGATTCCTACATAACTCCAAGCCATTAGCTGGCAAACTGGAAAAGAAGAAGATGAAAAAAAGAGACGTTATGTCAGTTTAAAGGAGTAAAGATGAGAAATGAGTAGAATAATGAAGAAAAGTAAGATGAGGAAAGCCAGTGAGGACATCTGATGGGGGAAGCCCTGTCATTGTTATTTATGGGCCACTTTTTTCCCCCATTTATTTTGCCCATGCAGTAAACATCTAACATAGACCCTTGAGTTTTTAGAGTGGAGAACAAAACATTTAAAGATAGAAAAACAAGAACTCAAATTCTTACCTCACATTGAGCACATCACTTAGCATTTTTTTGTCCTCATTTCTCTTTGCTAGAGAGGAGTAGCAACCACTTACTTACAGGTCTTGAGGAAAAGAATAAATAAAATGACCATGTGAGCATACTTGCATAGAAGACAATCAAATATGTTAATTTTTCCAAAAATATTTAAAATTATCTCAAGGAATACTTAAAAAAAAGAATGTATAGAAAAATAGGGACATAATAAAGGAACTATGGAAATTAAAAAGCCTTGCTGTGAGTTAACAAGCCATTTAAAAGTGCTCATTAGCATTTGATAACCTTTGCAGTTGCTAAAGTGCTGTTTTGAAGATTCTATTATTATACAAATTGCAATTAATGAAATAAGGAATAATGAAAGCTCAATCTGTCAGAAAATTGCCAGTTAGCAGAACGAGGATTAAAAATATAATTGTGATTTGAGAAAAGACATTAACAACTAAAAGGTCAAGATAGTCCACCCCTTAGGAACTCATATAACAGGAAGTTTATAATTAGCTATGCAAGGGGAAAGTTTCACCTTTGAGCATCATGTAAACTTCTAAAAGAAGACAAGCCATCTGTTTCTCCTACCTGAAAAGATGCCCACCTTTCTGCTATTTGGTTTGGTCATCACTAATACCACAATCAGACATATAATGAATGTTCCAGGCCCCAAGAATAAAAATGTGTAAATAACTGTCCCTGTGTTAAATTAATAATAAAAATTTTAAAGGACATCTAAGTAGGAATTCAAGACTAGATATAAAAGAATAAACATGAAAAGTCAAATTTCCCAGGTTATGTGGGAGTCATCATTGTTATCATCAGCATCATAATATTTATTTTATCAACTGTTATATCAATAAAAATAGAGCATTTCTTAAAATTCCTTACCAAATTCCAGAAGTCCCCAGAGATTATTTTAAGTATGCTTAATGTTAGTTTCATAGATAATATTCAGTGTCTGTCACTTTGCTCTACCCCTGCTCCAATAGCTATGCTAATGGCTGCTGGAGAGATCACAGAATCAATGAGCATTAGCCAAAGTAACACCGGAAACAATTCCAGGGCACAGTGTCCTCCCCATTTCAATGACTCAGGCTCTTTCAGTTCACATTCCAGCTCTCCAATAAACAGAGAAAAGAGACCATTCCTTACTGCCTCCTGACCTGCCCTGCTCTAAAAACTCCATGCTCAAAATATCCTAAGACACTCCAGTAAAACAATTTTCTTTTTTCAAAGGTGTGACTATTATGTTGAACACTGAGATCTGAAAGAAATTAGAAGGCAATTTTGTTTTTCTACTATCTTTAAATTATGCTTGGGGATACTCCCTGACCCTGGATGGAAACTTAGCCAGGTGACAGGACTTTTCAGGTTATTTTCAGATGACACAGTCAGTGATGTACCGAATCTGTTCATATTGACTGATATCATGCTTGAAATCAGTCATGGCAGGCACACGCTAGAAACCAGTTTCCACCACAGAGAACTGCTTACCAGTCAGTTAACCATCACTGCAAACAACTCTCTGGTTACTGCAAAAAATAAAGCATGCCTTTAGTTTAGCAAAGAAAACACCCTGCTCCTCATAAAAGGAAAATCTGCAAATATGCTTTAACATTGAAGTTTTCATCTTGGTAGTGCTGAGGTTTACATCAGAGGGGATGGTCTGCGATGAGGAAAGGAGAGTGATCAGAGAATTTTCTCTCTCATTAACTAGGGTTTCTCTCCGTGCCGTCTTGCCACAACAGTTCCAGATTCTCTCTGGACTTAGGGCAGGAGGAGGTGGAGGCAGACCAAGGAGCTGGCCAGTTTTGATTTGGCTGGGATTGTTAGGACATCCTGGTGTGAGGGACCTCTGACTTGGCAGACAGACAGAGCTGACTCTTTCGCTTGCACGTCTGTGAGTTCCTTAGCATTCTCACACTGTTGGGGTCCTCTCTGTGTAGTTGGACTTTTGTAGCCCTTTAACAACTGTTTCCTGCCCTAGTTTCTTTCCTCACCCCTCAAGGAAGTCTCTTGTCTGCGTGCGAGCTATGTTGCTTCTGTCGTGTCTGACTCTTTGCCAGCCCATGGCCTGGAGCCTGCCAGGCTCCTCTGTCCATGGGATTCTGACCTAAACCAAATTGCTCCAGCTCTCACACATACATCCTCTGGCCTGACAGGCTCTGAGAACACAGGTGTCCTAGTCAGCTTGGGCTGCTATAACAAAATGCCACAAACTGAGTGGCTTAAACCAAAGGCATTTCTCTCTCACAGCTCTGGAGGCCAGGAAGTCCAGATCATGTCAGCACATTTGGTTCTTGTGAGCTGCTGTTTCTGCCTTGCAAATGGCTGACATCTCTCTCTATCTTCACATGATGGATGGGGACAGGGGTGGAGAAAAAGAGACAGAGAAATTCTGCACTCTTATCTCCTTCTCTTCTGAAAGAAACTAATTCCATCATAAGATCTCATCTTCATAACCTCATCTAAACCTTATTACCTCCCAAACACCCCACCTTCAAATATCATCACTTGGGGTTAGTGCTTCAACAAATGAATTTTGGGGGAACATAAACATTCAGTCCAAAGAGGCCAAATTCAACACATCAGCAATTCTCTAATATGGTAAGGGAATCAATATCACAAACCCAGTTTTTTAAATCTCTTTTGATAATTTTGTATCATATTTTCCCATCTTGCTGTGAATCATTGTGTATCTATGACTCCTTGCTTTAGGCAAAGCTATTTTCAGATTGTTACACAACATATTTGTTGCAAAGACCCATTTCTTAGAACTCAGACTTGGGATTAATGAAGACAGGGTTGGAACGATACTGTCCTCAATCCAGACAAGCAAGGACTTACCCCAAGTCTTGTACAATTTGAAATGCTATCTTTTTATATCAGGAGAGGGCTGTTAGAATCCATCAGTAGATTGCAATATCCTCAGTGGTACATTTCCAAAATCTGTTGAATTCAGCAATACAAGAAAACTTGGCAGAAGACTTCAGTTCAAGATAGAGTTTATCCCCTGAGGTAGACCATGGTTAATGTTCTCATGCTTCTGGGACTTCTGACATGGCATGTCAAAAGACAGTATAATGAATATGTGCTTATGTGTTACCAAGTCACTATCATATAACTGGAGACCAAAGACAGAATACCCACTGGTAACATAGCAAGAAGATAAAAGTAAAATTTGAATATTAGATTTAAGTGACAAGGTTTATCATAAGCAGTTTTTTGACCATTTAAATTATTATTCTTTAATTTTAGATGGACATGTCTGGAGCCCAAAAAACTCAACAAGATCCTGTTTGGCACTGCCTTCAACCCTGCAGGATGACCTCCTGCTAAAGACAGGAGCCAAGGCTTAAGCATTTCTTTCTTGAGTGAACCAGAGGAAACCTGAGAAAGTATACTCATGGAACATCTCTTAACTGATGTTATCTTGTAGACTTCATTGAGAGCTATATACCCTTTAAGCTAAATGCAATAACGTATAATTCCTATAAAATCTATGTGTTTCAGTCTCATCCTCTCACATTTTTAAATCCAGTCTTCTATAGCCCTAATTCATACTCCAGATGTCTACCTTTCTACTGTGCCATCCTCTGCATTACTGCTGAGCTTCAGGTCACAGACACACACACCCCCCATAAACAAGAGAGATTCAGAGTCAGCGTATGAGAAACATTTTAATATGACCTAAAGAAAGCATACATGCATAAATATAAAATGAACAAATATTTGCCACATAAAATGTATTCCAGCATATATGATGTATTTTGATATTTGCTATTTTATTTTCAATGCTAATTTTTATAAACTGATTAGTTGATCAAATAATAGGTCTCATCCTACAGTTCAAATCCATTTTGCCCTACATTCAGTTTTCAGATTGTACCCTGGCATACATTAGTGTACAGTCAATGAAATTCTTTACAGAGTTATCTGCTTTTCTGGCCTACCACTTAACTTTTTTTCTTTATAAGAATGTCTCGTGAAATAATTGTGCCAAGTATTTTCCTTTTTTCTCAATTAATCTCTGAATGTGAAAGGAAAATATATATCCTCATTTGCAAGTAAAATTAAGACTAAAGGGCTTCTCTGAGAAAGATAAGTGTATATAAGCAT